>JAABKJ010005420.1:0-23088 GCA_011634705.1 Andricus grossulariae
GGGATTTACCGCGGTCCTACTGGGAGCCGATGTCATTTTTTAGATGACAGTTACTCCCAGTGGGACCCTGCGGTGGTCGTTAACCTTTAGTTTTTAATTATATATATACAGCAGATTTGGAAGCAGAAAATCAGTTTAATTTGACACCAGTTTCTCCATAGTTTATTCACAGTTCTAGAACGTCTAGAACAATACCCAGTACGACAACCATCGAAACCCTAAACTCCGGTCCAAAGTACTCGGACCGTCAACCCAGTAGCATCGGTTCATTCGGTCTTCAAAGCTGTCGATCTTCAAATTTTAACATCTGTGCGGAAATCCTGAATTAAATAAAAAGGAGCACCTGCCACGAAAGGACGACGAAGACAAAACCTATTGACCTAGACACCCTAGCCGGTAGACCAACGCTATTCGCCGTTCAACCCCTACGGGCTCCCATACAGGGTCCCGAGGATTGAAAGGCGAGCCACCTAAGTTTCAACAAACGAGAGGGTGGATACGAGCCGACACCCCAAACAAAACTTGTAAGAAACAGTTTCTTAACAACTTTCTTTTTTACTTGTTTGAATAATTAGTCATCCCTATTTAAGGTAGGCTAAAATTGAACGAGAAGATCAATCCGAAACTAGATGAATAAAGAGCAATCCAGCTGCATCTGATTATTCCAAATTAACTTTTATATTTTATTCTTATTTCAATTTTAATTGTTTGAATAAATGTTAATTAATTCATAAAACTTAAATTCATGTTGAATTAATTTCTTGTGGTCGGTAGTTAACCTCATCCCAGTTTTCTATTTTTTAAATTAGAATCTAAAAGGAGGTACCATCATTCAATTCAATAAGAGATAAGGTAAGTTATGTTTCTTGAGACGTAACACATGCCTCAAAAAGCGAACATTTCGTGCTTGCGTTACAGAAATACTTTTCTTTCAACACCCACCTCGATATTTGGACTTTACATTCGGGTGGACCGAAAAAAAGTGAATTTCGTGCGATTAATTTCTAATAGCAATCAATTGTTAGTTCTTGATGAGCTGAATATACTGTTATTTTTTTTCAATCGATTAATATCTTTTGTCTGCGCAAGCGTGTTGTAAATGGAAAAATATTGAATATACGCACATAAAATTGCCTTAAAAAATTTGTATTGTGTTGTTGAAAAAAGAGACGGTTGCATGAGGGCCATATTTTAATCAAGAGCCGAGATGCCTCGTTTCCGAAACAAGACAGATTTTATTCAAAAATTGTAAATGTTAATAAATGGTAAATTAATCATTTGCATCTTATAATTTATTTTTGAAGTGATTTTATGCGCGAAATTCTATAAAAATAAAATTGAAATTGAAAACAAGATTTTTGTCCTATTTTTCATTTTTAATTTGTCACATTTTTTCAATATCAAATAGGTACTTTCATAAACATTTCAGGCATACAGTTCTGCATACAGAAATATATTTGGTGACGTTAAGAATTCATTTTTTCATATATCTTACGCCTAAATTCAATTTTCTCCATTTCCAACAAGCTTGATGAGGTAAAAGATATTAATCTATTTAAAAAATTTTTCACAGTACATTCAGCTCATAAAGAACGAACAGTTTTTTGCTTTCAGAAATCAATTGCTAGAAATTTTTTTTTGCCCACTAAATAATATGCCAAGTAAATCATCGCAGGAAAATATGTAAAAACAATATCGGCATATGCGTGCTTTAAAGTGTAGTTATATTTAATACCAGTGAGTAAACATCCGCATGCTCACTTTAGAGGTATGGAACTTTGCACACCGGTAAAGTTTCAAGTACTTGATTTCCTTGTATGCTAACCTACGTCTGATGCTTCGAGCCCGAGTTCGAGCCTCCGGATCATGCATTAGACCCCGGTAGAAGTACATAGAAAAATTTCTGTTGGTACCTTTACAGGGATCGATAGCCATGTATATTCTGTCCCACTTTTGCAGGAAGGACTCATCTACATTTGGATTCCAACAGAGATATTGAAGAAAACACACTTGCATCTTTACTGATCTACATGTTCCAATATATATAATTGTTTTTGAAAAAAGAATTATGTTTCTTGGGTAATTTGGGCTAAATATATTCACTCGTACAAAAAAATAGTTATCATTTCAATTATTTATATGCAAAACTGAAAATAAGCTTGATATGCACGTCCAAAACAGGCGGGAAAACTAATAAAAAACCTATCTACGTAGATAGGATATCGAGCCGCTTTTTCGTCAGCAAGGAAAGCTGCTTTTGGGTCGGAGAAACACTCCATCTATGTTTTACATCACAATTATTAATTAAGGCAATTGATGAATATTTGTTATAACCTTATAATTTATTTATTATTTACCATGGTGTATTACTAGCTTTTTGTCTGGTCGAAAATGAAGACGAAGAACGTCTCTATGTACATAAGTTGTCCTTCACTCGGCACGAGTGACTACGGACGAGCAAAAACATATCTGGTAGATCAGTATCCAAGGAGTTTCTCGGCGCGCAGTCGACCCCGCAACACTGAAATTCGTGTAGATAGCCTTACTTTTTTTGTAAATAGAACCCTTCTTTGACGGTATTTCTCCAGATTTCTCAAGAATGTGTCTAGGCAGGAAAATTAGGGTCTAATTATCTATGAATTTAATTACGATCCCTAAGTATCTCTTGTACAAATGAATTCGTTTTTTCCTTTCGAATCCAACGATATAAAAAACTTAGATTTAATCAAACATGTAGATAGAAACTTGTTAAAAAGTACGACAGTATTTTCCTGGATATAGTGCGCTAATCCGATGAATTGATCCGTGTGTCAATCAATTCGTACTCTTCGATTATATGAAATATTTTCTTGAATTACTGTATTTGGCTATTTGATCTCTATATTTTCTCAAACAACCCTTTTTTGTTATTTGATACAACCTGTAAACTTAGTGTAAATTGAGTTGATTTAAAAACGACAGTAAACTAAAAAAAACGGGAAACGAGAGGAATATACGCTTCTCGTGGGCGTGAACGCGAAGTCACTAGAGCATATTCAATCTTGATGAATCTGATGATTTAAAGACTTGCTTCGTATAATGAATAATAACGATACGTATCACATTTTTATTGTCTTCGCATTACATTTTTATTATGATGTTTGTCGAGATTATTACAGGGGGATATAGAGCATGATTTTTACGTACGTCTTCTGCCAATTATTCAATCCGATTTCGCCTCATTTTACCACAACGATGAAGAAAGGGCTGCTAATTGTAGAAAAAGAGATTTTAATTTTATTTCGTTTGCTAATTTTTTTTCTTTGTGGGCATTATTTCCTGGTTTTGGTGAATGAAATTGCACTACTCAAGCATCAATGATACATTTACTTTTTTCTACCTTTAGCAATTTCTATTACAGCTTGTGGATTTACATTACAGATAAAATTATACAATAATCTCAATATTTTCTCCTATTATAGAATTTTACAAGTTCATTATTATCATATGTGTATTAGAGTTAAAATGAAAAAACTTAATTTTTGTTTTAATTCGGGCCCCTCCAAATGTTTCATTTTAGAAAATAAATGAACACTTGTTTTTCAATTTTTTAACTAATAAATTATAATTTATGCCTTAAGAAATTTTTGATTGTATAACCTTAAAAATATTTTTCGTATAGAAATGAACAAAATACGTATAATTTTTTCCATAAGCTAGAATTCTACGAGGTGAGATTTTTAAAATACCTCAATTCACGATTTTTACCCAATATAACATATAAAATATTATTATGTTTTAAAGTAGCATTCCTCAAAATTATACCTTTTTGGCAGAAATTAATCCCCCTCTCTAAATTTGAATCAGTAAGAAATGGGTCTCTGAATCAAATCAATAAGAATTTTTAGTGATTCACAGTCCAAACCTCCTAAATCAAATAGCTAGAAATAGGTTACTGATTGAAATTAATAAGGATTTTCACCGAAAGTTATTGCAATATTATCGATTCAGATTTAAAGAGCCCATTTGTTATTTGTATATAAAATTATCTTTTGGCACCGTTCAAGCCTTAGAAGAGAAACAATTGTCTTTTAATGCACGGAAAATTATTTTTATCATGAAAGACAAATTGTGGAGTATCTATTTGCAGCAATTGTTAATTGCAGAATGTGTAGTTTTTAGAATATGTTCACATTTACGAGATTAAAATATTCTATAATTTTTTTAAATACAAATCATGTTCCATGCTTGTAAGTCTTACATAAAACAATTTTATAAAAATAGAGAATAAATTGAGCATACATTTCTTAAAAAAGATTTAATTTTGAAATATTGCTACTTAAGACTATGTAATAATATTTTACAGCTTATATTTTCAAGAAATCATAAATTTAGATATTGTAATAATTTCACCTCATAGAATTGTATCTTGCGGAAAAAATTATTCCATAATTTGTATTTCTTCAATAAAAATTATGGTACACGCTTTACACGTCAATTCTTTCTTTTTCAGGCCCTAAGCGAATCCTAAAAACAAGTTTATCGAAAATAGAAAATAATACGGGGTAACTTTTTTCAACAAATATAATCTCCGGAGTTAAGCCTTTCGAATTTCTTAAAATCATATGTATTTTGATTAAATGGGTGTCGTGATTTCATATCTTTCAAAATGCCTACCCCTGAGAATTAATCATCTTAAAAAATAAATTAATATGTATTTTGTGTTTTTTCCATACACAATATTTTTGAGTTTATATAATTAAAAATGTCTTGAGCATAGCTTAGAATTTTTTATTTTAAAAAGAAAAAAACACGTATTCATTTATTTGCTAAAAGTAAACATTTAAAGGGACGGCCTGAGCTGAAATAAAATATTTAGGGTTTTTGTTGTTTTCTCAATGTGTATAATAAATTATGATGAAATAATGATAAAATCAGTAGCTGGAAAAAGATCCGTCTCTGTGAAAGCAACCCTTTAAAATTGTGTGTAAACAGGATGTTAATATGGGTAATATAGTGTATAAATAATTATATTTCTCGATGAGTGCGATTAATAAAATATGTTCAGGTTTCTAGATTTGAAATATGAACTAAATGAATGATAAATAAAATCATAGCACGTACATACTTTTTTATTCTCAGAAATTACCAAACAAAATGTTATATTCGCATTTGTAAACTGAAAAAAGCATTGCAGATGCTTAAATTGTAGATGCGTACATTTGTAAGTTAAAAACAATTTCATTACTTACTACTATTCTAAAAATTGAAAGTCTTTTATTATTTTTTGGAAAGCTTGCATTTTTCTTAACTTAGAGTTTTAAAAAATCGAAACGAGAAGAAATCTGATAATTTTTAATATATTTGAGCCAGATGTCTTCTATTATAATTATATACCTATGTAGAATACGATTACACTTAGACCTGAAAAAATGTATGTTTACACTGGTATCTTAATATTATCTTACAATTAACCGTACGACGGGCTCGTTATGTACCTGCTTATGTTAGGCGTAAAAGAAAACAGAGTTTTAGAATGATTGCGCATTTGCATGTGAATGACCTTTTCACTACGATGCATTAATTATTTTCTTAAAGGCATTCATGTTTGATTTACCATGACATCTTATAAAATAACTGACATTTTTCACATACTGTCTGCTTTCAAAAATAACGTTTTATTCGTTGGTATTATCAGATAAACTTTGTAAAATAATATCTCAACACAAATATAATTGAGTTGATCAGTAAAAGGTTTTATATCAAATTTTGATTTTTATTATCTGGTGATAAATCTTCTTATTCACTATCATGAAATATCTAGATACCGCAAAATACTGAATACTAAATATAACAATATAATAATCCTAAAAATACGAAGGTATATAAATTTAATACTGATGCTGATGGTGATGAAAAATTAAAAATACAAATTCTGTACAAATTCTTTGTACTCGTATTTAACAAAATATAAAACATATAAAAAATAAATATTCTCAAATCTGTTAATCAGCAGGTTACATTTTATACAATTTGATTCCTGACTTCCTTCACATAATTTGAGGATATATTAGTTGAGTACAGTATGACCTCTTCAATCGGAAATCGTATTCCTCGTTTCAATAACTGACATTTAATATACATAATTTTTCACATTACGTTCAAAAATGTTTTAAAAATATAAAAGAATACATTAGAGTTGGTGGCATCATGGGCTCTATATATTTTTTATTTTAGCTGGTATTTAAAAAACAGAATTTCTCACAAGTGGACCTAAAAACCTGTTTCCTAGCCTGGCGCAACTGATTTCTAAAATTGATTTCGTTTGACCCTATTCTGTATTTTTCGAGTTCCTATTCAGGAAGTCCTGCTGTATTCCGAAATTCAATTCAAAATTAAATTCTCATTCTCCTCTAGCCCAGACAAAATTTTTCCCATTCCTCGAACTTTGTTCCTCTTGCTCAATATCAGAATTTGGCTCATAAACGTTGACCACTTCACGAATAACATGTCCATAGGGAGTGATTCCCGAACTCGGTGATCCTCCAAATGGTCGATAAGGCGATTGCTGATAGGGATAATTACCTCCTAGCGTGTCTTGTGCATAATCATATCCATTCAGATTTCCCCCGATCGCCCCAGATACACCAGAAAATATGGAATTCCATCCCAACAAGCCAGTAAGTATCATTGCAACCTTCGTCAGAATCAGGGCCTTTTTCGTGACAAAGAGAAGAATTCCGAACACCAGTGGAATCAGCGAGGCTAGGTTGAACTTGAACCCCAGGAGGAAGGGTAACAGGACTTGCTTTATCAAGGTTCTACCTAGAAAGAGAGAAAGGCTATGCTGTGAAAAGTTCTTGGCAATGGCCTTGAACGTGCTGCCGTCTATTGGAATAAGCTCACAGCATGTTCAAGTTCAACTCAGTAGGAATCAAGGCCTTTCTTTTCCTAGGTTTCTGTCCCAGCTAGACTCACGTGACTAATTTGTTATTATTTTTATTTTTCACTATCTTTTGAGGCGTTTGAAAATTTTTTCGGATCTCATTTTATATGAAAAATCAGATTGGAAAGGCTAAAACGTTATACAAGGGGAAAAACTTGGTATATAAATAAATAAAGATAGAATTATCATTTTCTGTAAAAAAGAAACAAATAGAAGAAGCTAGAACTGTCAAGAGGCACTTTTTGCAAGAGCGAATTTAAATTCTAATATTTCATTTACCATTGAACTCCTACAGAAATGATAATTGCATCTTCCAAATTTGTATTGAATTATTGAAATTTCATGACTTTTAGCTTATAATAAACAAATTACTAATATAATGCATTCAATAAAAATTTATGGATAAATAATTAAATAATCACTTATAATTTCAGCTTCTTGAATAGTATTTATTATTTCATGTTAAAAAATGTCTTGCTTTTGAAACATAATAATATAATAACACCAGGAGCATTTTGTTACTATCCAGTTTCCTGCAGAGCTGCGGATTCACTAGTTTGACGTTAGATGGCGCGCACACTAGATTTCAAAATGTCAAAGTCTATACATTTTATTAATAAATCAAAAGTTTATAATATATTGTTAAAAACGCAATATATATATATATATATACACTAGGAAAATGGTATTTCTGTGTTTTTTTAATTAAAAAAAATATAGAATACTATAAATCAATTTTTATGCATAAGATGTATTCAATTTTTTTATCAACTAATCTCAGGAAGGATATTTATGAAAACGGAATGAGAGTAATTAAAATTGAAATCGTGTTCTTTGTTGTCATAATCAAAATTATTTACAAGAGAAAAGATATCAAGGGTTCTATTTTTCCTAAATAATTACGAGGTAAATTGTAAAAGAAAATTTAAGAAAATCTACGGCTAAAAACAAAAATTAAAATGCTTTCTCTAGCAATACTTCCTGAACTATTATTTGTTGAATATTTGATTACACAGGTCATTTCAGCTGCTGAATTTTCTAATCTTTTGGAATATTTTTTATTATAAAATTAATATTTTTATTTGTTTATGCTTTTATTATTTTAAATTTTCTCAAACAAATATAATATAAGCAAAAAAATTCCTACAAAAAGTACTACTTACTGTTTTATGATATCTTGAATTGTTCACGAGAAAAATTAAAAATTCAATTATTTGCACAAAATTCTCGTGACCACAACAAATCTTTGGCCTGCATAAAACTTAAGAAATTTCTTCTTAATATACACTACCATCGGAAATTGTGTGCACGACTCTTGTGAGCGCTATTAAAAATCACTGCTAACTTCAAACCACGATATTTGGGTGAAAAAAGAGATAGGGCATTTTTTAAGAAACAGTTGCAAAGCTTATGAAATTCCACGTCTAGTGGTACCCAACAAGTATTTGTTTGACCTTCCGAAAATAATACAGCATGTGAGAAGTTTAAAAATAAAATTCAAGATTTTCGCAAATTTTCTACCTCAACTTCAACTTTTAGCACGACCTAGGTAAATTTTTTCCAAAAACCTCAAAATTATGCGACATCGAGCTTGAAATCTTATCTTTAATTTTAGCGAAGAAAACTTGAAAAATCTTCATGAGTACCCGAGGTATCCTTAAAAATGTTCAATCGTATCTGAGATCAATTGTACAGTAATTGTGTCAATTGTGAGTAATTGAGCTTATATATGATTGCACATTTTTAATCATATCTCAGGTACCCATGAAGATTTTCCAGGTTTTTTGGCTTGAATTAAAGATAAAATTTCAGGGTCGATGTCGTATAATTTTTAAGTTTTCGAAAAAATTTCCCTGAGTCGTGCTAAAAGTTGAAGTTGAGGTAGAAAATTGGAGAAAATCTTGAATTTTGTTTTTAAACTTCTCACGTGCTGTATTATTTTCAAAATTCTGGCTTTGAAAAAAAAAAATTTGTCGCGCATAAAACTTACATAATTTCTTCTTAATATGAGCCCGAATTCAACAAAAATATCACATAAAATAGAAAGATAGGTTTTCCATAAAATAAACTTTCTATGTTTGAAAAGTTCAGCCGGCAAGAACAAGTTAAAGTTAAAACAAAACCACATTCTCCTTATTTCATCCAATCTATTTTTTTAAATTTAGGATTATATAAATAAGATATTTTATAGGTTTCATGCATGTGAAATAATTTTTGTAGTCACGAGAATTTTTTTCGAAACATCGAATTTCTGAATTTTTCTCGTGACCGGTGCAATATATCATAAAAAAGTAAGAGGTATTTTTTGTACAATTTTTAAAAATGAGCAAACCTTTCTTCTAGGATTTTGTCGAATCTATCGTTTTTCGAGAGAAAAATTCAAAAATTGTATTTTTATTTTTAAATTCTCGGAGCCACAAAAATTATTTGTCCTGCATGAAGCTCACAGGATGTTTTTCTTGTAGAAGTAAGAATTTAGCAAAAAACCGGCAAGAAAAGGGGAAGGGAATATTGTGAAACAATTTCTTTATATTTTCAAAAAATTGACGCCATCTTGGTAATTATAAACCTTTACAACATTTTTCCAACAAAATTTAAAATTTAAATATACGTCATTCCGCAGACATTTTTTTCCTCAACGGGAAGAAATGCGTCCTCTGGAAAACATTTTTTTGTCGACAAGAGATTTTATAATTTCAATTTTACCCACCAGTGTGATTTAAAATGGATTCGGTAAACAAATAAATGAAGAAAAAATGTCCTGCTCAAAATAAATAAATGAAATAACATTTTAACCAATAAATAAATACTTGCTTCTCTATATTGAAAAAAATAAAATAAATGTTCCAACTTCAAAATATGGAATTTTTTTAAATATCCTGTTCGATTACCAGAGTTGAGCAATGCTTGGCTTCAATATAGTTTGTTTGGTGCCGTCGTATTATAAGGCAGTTTTCGTAACAAAAATCAGACCTCTGAAAGAAAAAGCAAAGACAAATCCATATTTGTTATTCAAGAAGTCTAAAACTTACGAAAAATAATTATTTTAACAATCGTTTTTGTAATTGAATTTTTTCTGACTGTCGCTTCTGATCAATTTTGGTAGAAATGGTTCAATTTTAATAAATCATTTGTTTATTTTTCGAAGGAAATCATTCCATACAAATAAACTGTTTCTAATTTCATAAGTAAGTAAATACTCTTTAAATGTGGCTATTTGTTTAAAAAATGTCTTTTTTTTCAAGAAATTGTTTTAACGATTTTGGACGTAGAAAAATTTACTTTCAAAATTGGAAAAACTATAGTTGTAGAGAACGTTTGCCTGAAGGTAAAGAAGCCATTATTTATTAAAATTCAACCATTTTTTTTATTGGTGAGTAGCGACAGTAAGGAAAATTCTATCAAAAACTATTGTTAATCTATTTTATTTGTAAGTTTTCAATTTTTTTTCATTGAAAATAATATCTTTTATTTGAAATGACATTATTTTTAATATTATTTTGGTACCTAAAATCATAAAAATATTTTTTGTCAAAGATCTGATTTTTTGCACAAACTACGTTATCGGGAGTGTATTTATCAGCTTTTAGGCTTATTTTACCTTCGAACTAACTCTTAAAAGGTAAAGCAAGATTAGGATAGACAATCGACAGAGGCAATTAAGTTTTTTGAAAAAAAAGGTTAAGAATCATAATAATACACATAAGTACTAAAAGAATTTTCTTTGAATATTTGTCCTGAAAGCATTTACATGTGATAACCCGTTATAAATCCGTAATCATGTGGTTGCTTTATGTAGAACTTTCGTTGCTATTTGTCACACTTTATCACTCTTCCTGTAATTTAATATTTTTTCAAATATTTCTGCATAGCTAAACAATTATGAGCTTCTTATTTTTTATACATATTTCATTCATGGTAATAGTTATAGTTGATTAACAAATGAAGCCCTATTTAAAAAAATACTTAGTATTCAATTTGTATATTTTTAGAATCATAGATTCAACATTTGTGGATTATATGGTCCAAAAATATTGGTGTCATCTTACCCAAATGTGAATTGAGGTCAAACGACTGGAATGGAAGAAATTACCTAAATTGGGAAACTGGTATAAAACTAGTGTTTTCTTATACGAGCAGTTTATATTTAATGTCTAGCTTTTAATTTTGTGGATGTCATAAAATTTTTCATTGTTTTGTGAAGAAAGTCATACAATGTAGGTCAGCCATGTGTGTGACGCAACACTCTGTTAAGTTTCAAATACGATCTTGCAGCTGGTACGATTGTCTTTAATGGTAAGACGATCTTAATCCTGTTTTAAACAGAAAATAAGAAATGCATCATGATGAGGTGGAGAATTTATAGAAATTTAACTAGCAGAACTTCAATATAGATTAGAATACGGAATTTAGAACGAAATTTGTAAAACAGTTACTCATTGAAGAGATAAATCTGGCGTTATCAAGTCTATTATATCTGAATTATTATTTATCAAAAAATAATTGAAGATTTTCAAATTCATAAAAATTTTCATCGTTAAGATTAAAAAATATCACTCCATTTAACTTTTTCTAATAAAATCTTTACTTATTTTATTAACATTTTTCAAATTAAAGTTGCTCAAAACTGTATCGTTTCAAGGTTGCTACAGGTCAAGGAATTCTGGAAAGTCAGGGAAAATCAGAGAATATCAGGGAAAAACTGAAAGAGACAGAGAATTATCGATACAATGAAGTTGAAGTTTAGGGGTCATCCCGAGAAATACACGACTCCTGCAATCAGTGTCAAAAATTCATTGCAATCACTCTATTTCCACCATGCAATCACTTTGCTAGTTCACGATGCAATCCCCCTTCAGATACCGTAATATTTCTTTGCCCCCCACCCCCCATAAAACATGACCAAGATTTTATAAACTTAAAGAATGTGAATGCATATAAATTCTGGTAATCAAATTAACGTGGAACCTTAATGAAATCAGACTTAGAAAAGAAAATGTATTAATAAAAAGTAAGCCTTACAAACGTATAATTTGTTAATTTTAGTTTTTTGGTTGAGAATTCATCTTGTCCTGTTTAGGTTAAAAATTAAAATTTTCGGTTTAAAAATTCAACTGCTTTGTGGAAATTTCGTCTTTTTGGAATTAAATGTCCACATTTCGAATGCAAATTTTTTGTATTCACTAAAAAAATTTTCTTGGATGAAAATTCAATTCTTTTTATGAAAATTTGTCTTGTTAATTTAAAAATTCTCCTGTTATCGTAAAACATATAACTATTTGGTTACAAATCAATCTGTTTCGGTTGATGATATTGAACTATTTGGTTGAAAATTCGTCCTTCTTGGTTGAATTCAACTTTTTTGGGTTTGAAATTGAAATCTTTTTTAGTTCAAATATTACCTATTACATTTTTCGTTGGAAATTAATCCTTTTTAGATGAAAATTCAATTACTCAGTTGAAAGTGGAACTACTTTGTTAAAAAGTCATGTTATTGATTGATGATTTATTATTTTAGTTAAAGAAAAACACTTTTTTAAATTCAAGTATTTTGTTAATAAATATTTTTTTGTTACAAATTGATTTTTTTTTTACTGAAAATTTAACTGTTCCATGTTTTGGGGAAATTTATCTTCTTTAGTTGGAAATTCATGCACTTTTCTAAAAATTCGTCAATTATGGTAGAATGTTAATCTTCTTGGTAAAAATTCATTTTTCAGTTAACAATGTATTTTTTTCGTTAAAAATGCAACTATTCTGCTTAAAATTATTTTTTATCGATGAAAATTAATTCATTTAACTAAAAATGTATCCATTTTTGGTCGAAAATTGATATTTTTTAGTTGAAAATTAATGTTTAAAAAAAAGTCATCTATTTTAATAGAAAGTTAATCGCCTTAATTAAAACTTCATCTTTTTGGTTGCATTCATTTTTTTCAGTTTGAGTTGAATTTACTTTGCTTAAAACTCGTCTTCTTGTGTTACAAAGTCAATTATTTTGGTAAACAATTCATATTTTTGGGCTTGGGAATTCAACATGTTGGATGACATTTTTTCACTTGAATGACTAAAAAATGTTTCCTGGTTGGAAATTCTTCTTTTTGGTTTAATAATTAATCTGTTTTAGTTGATTTTTTAAACATTTGGGTAAAAATTCGTGTTTTTTGGTCGATTTCAACTGTTTTTGATTGACAATTAAAATATTTCTTGGTGGGAAAATCAACAATTACACTTTTCGTTCAGAATTCATTTTTTGGTTGATAATTTATCTCTTTGTTTAAAAAGTTAACTATTTTGTTGAAAATTCTTCTTTTTTGGTAGAAAATTAATCTTTTTGAATGAAAATACATCTCTCCAAAATGAAAGTAGAAACAAAATTTTTTTGCATCAACATTGTTGATATCTTAGGTGTAAGGTTTTTTTATACCAGAAAAAGTCAGGGAATTTTATAATCGAGATTTTGTAGCAATACTGGTTAGTTAATTTCTCTGAATATATTTTTTTGTTGCTTCAAATTTTATTTATGAGTTACGTTTTTACATCTAGTTCAACTTAAAAATACCTAAATATAATCTCTGAGTGAAAAATTATTTTTAGAATATTTAAATAGTCCCTGAGAAGTGATAAACTTCTAAAATTAAATACAACGGTTTAATTTTTTCACACATACCAGTCACAACATATAATTTTTCCGTCAAATTAGGTATTAATATAAAATTGCTAACTGAATGAATTGATTTTCCGACTGAAGCGATTTTTAAGTTGATAGATTTTGATCTTCATTAATTAATTTATTTTATTTAATACCGGAGTCTTAAATTAACGCGTTTTTCAATAAGTAGGGAAATCGGTACAATTATTGGTCGTTAATGAATTTTTCATATTTATCAATTTGTGAAAACAGCTATACCTATATATGATAGATGGATGGATAATAAATTTATTGCAGATGTAAATTACTATAGTAAGTTACGCGTTAAAAATAGAGGTTAATTGACGTTTCAAAATTTAACAATAATTTTTTAAAAACATAACGATTTTCCAGGAGAACATAGTAATTAGTATAGTCCAATGATTGAATTATTGGCTTCTGAAATAATGATTGGCGGGAGCTAAAAAATGTTTTCTCACGTTAGTTTCTCTCATCATTCTTAAGAAAAATGATAAGCAAATATTTACATACCCTGTTAATAGTTTAAAAAAATTTGAATGATTTTTGCAAAGATATTGATAATTTGTTTTTTTAATAGTATGTCTAATTTAGATGTTCCTGCTTTTTTCACGTTGAGAGTAATTGGCCACCTATTTATCGATATAAGGACATAATTTGAAGGATGCAATGTGACTTTCATGTATCTTTAATAACCAAAATTCTAAACTTCATGAGAAAATTGATCGTAGCTATAGAAGAAATGATAATTTTGTACAAAAGGAAACTAAATATTCTTCAGTATAGGCATTTTCGAACAAGTTAAATAAGTATTGGGGGATGGCCAAGCATTGAACGGATTATCATATGTGATTAAGAAATAAAAAAGTATCATCGGTTCTGTATAAATAACTGAATTACTATATTTTAAATTAGTGAATGGCAGTACCTATGAGTACCGAAAAAATGCAGCTATTTGTATCGAAATATTTATACAGATAGTCCATTTTCCAGGTTCCGATATTTGTAGCGAAAATATCCGGCTATTCGTACAGAAACTTCAGTGCGTAGCCACGACCTCAGTAAGTTATCAATTAAAAGTCAAGCCAGCTTTTCTGGTCGTAAAGTTCTGTTAGTTACAGCAATTATATGAGGACGTGTAATTCAAAACTTTTAAAGTGAAAGTCAGCAGAATCGCAAATTTTAGCCTGTCCAAGAAAGTGGCGCATTTTTTAAATAAATTATAGGGTAATATGCCATTTCAGTTCGCATATGTCCTGAGGGAATATTGAAAGAAAATGTAAATTCCCTGTAAAGTCAGTTTATGACATTTTTATTACTCTTTTAAAAAAGTATCTTTTTTATAATAACAGTTTATTTTACATATATATTGTCGGCTTCAATATTTATTTCATCTAATAAAGTTCCTCTATCTTGCGAAATCTGCAATTAAGAGATCAGACTGATGAAGTGAGTGTTGGTTATAAACATCGCTTATTTTGAATCTTTTGTATCTCCATCCAACGAAAACAATATTTAAGCATGAAAATCTCCATCTAATATTTCTTTAACATTTTATCTTCATCATCAGTATATTAATAAGTTATATAATTCATAATGTAATTAGGGTGGTTTAGGACTCGATAAAGAATACATATGTAACATTTGAGCTATTTTGTAAATCTACATATTGTCTTTTAAGTTTTCAATCGTCTGAAAATTGCCATTAAAATTAAACATGGACCAAAATATGTCAATTTTCATCCAAAAACCACTAGAAGTAATGCCTAACGGTCAGACTTTCGTCCCTAAAAGCGCACTTGTAGAAAACGTATGGCGCTGATTTCTCATTTCAGATACTCGCTTCAGACTTCTAACATAAATTTACAAGTTCATTAGCCTTGTATAGAATTTTACATTCATCAAGAAAGTCCATAACTTTTCGAAAATGAGGTAGAGTTACCGAGACGAGTTTAACCATAAACTACCTTCGATAAATGAGAAATTTATTTATCATTTATTATTTATAACTGCTTTTAAGTATTAAATTGTTACAAGAATATGTTCATTGTTCACCTATTATAAAAAGCCTCTTTGAATAGAAACTACATTGAAAATTTATTTCTTCTCAAACAAAAAATCTATAAATTATTTTAAATTATTCTCTGAAGAACTCAATACCATCCTAACCTCAAAAGACTGAATAGGGGACATATTTTGCATATGTAGAATAACGTAGAAGCTTACCAGTTCCCCCTGCTTGTCTGTCGTTAAATTTCGATACCCGTTCGTCCAACACGAATTCGAGCATTCCATTTCCATTTAAAGTAGGCCCAACTCGCATCTGTAATCCAGGATACATTTTTCCCAAATCCCACCTCAGATTTCTACGCTCCATCAGTGTGGAAGCAGCTTTTATAACATTTCTGAAGTCCTTTGGATCTTCATCCAGGTCAAGAAGGTCACGACCCTGACCTTCGCTTCTTTCCAGACGCATCTCCCCAAAATCGAGTTCATCCTTCTCGTTCCACAATTGAAGAGTGCTCAAAGCACCCCGATTTATGCACTCGAAAGTACCGTAAACTCTTTTCGAAAGACACGTTCCTAGAGCCTCGTCGAAACCACTTGACTCTTCAGTACTAATTTCCGGTCCGGCTCCCGTATCCATTATTACCGTAAAACCCGTGGTGAAGAGAGCCAACAAGTACAAATTACGCAATTCATTCTTCATCCCTTTTGTATTCAATAAAAAATCTTTAAACCAAAAAAAAAAAATACTCTGAAAATAATTTAGTTCTTTCCTGGCTGAATGATCAAAAGTGCTTGAATTTGTCACTTTGATAACCAGATTCTCGAAAGATGACGAGTACGAATTTCAACGAGGTCTCAAGTAAAACTGCTGATCCTTGTGAAGAGAGCACCCACCTTTATAACTTTCGGGGCGTTCACACACGAAAGAACAATCGGTCTCACTTGAAGAACAAACAACTAGCGAAAGTATACTTCTCAAAGTACTTATATTGTCTCATCTGAATCTTCTCGGAAACGCTTCATGCACCCGAGTAGATTCGACTTCCGCTGGCGAGGATGATGATTCTGACGCATGTCACGAAAGAAGATTACGACAACTTAAACTACCCAAGTGAAGCAGGATAAGATAATAAGACAATGAGAGATAACACATTTTTTTTATAAAATTAACATTTATTTATAAATAGCATAAGTTACATGGATTCGACATGGTCGATATAAATAATCATTGGATAAATCTGTGAGCCGTGCAATTCTGACTAAGAACCCTTCGGGATGTGATCCACAAGGATTTCATAAATAACAAAGATCCATTAGATCAGATCTGGCCCGATGGTTCCGGAGGGATGCTGCACGAATGATAGAGTCGTGACCACTTCAGTCTGATCTCCCACTACGAAGTCTCTTCGTCAAAAATAAATAATTCTTACATAACCTAGTATCATAGTCTCTGTCGTAATGCCAACGTCTCTAAAACAATGTCCTTTGTAAAGTTGTAAAGTCACTGTCACTGTCTTCGTAAGGATTAGAGTTTCCGGGATCAGGAATCATGAATCAGAATTATATAGTCCAGATTCATTATTCAAGAATCGAGAAACTGGAAGTCTGTTAGTCAGTCCCTGAGTCGAGAACTTCATGGTGGTATTTTTGGAGACATCCATCATTAGCTTGGTCACGATACTCTCGATGATCCTTCGACCACCTTATGGGGTAAGGAGGTACGAGGATTGTGAAGCAGGGATTTTTCTGATGATATGTAAATCTAGTTGGTTGGTTTGTATGCATTGTATGCAAGGTCTCCTGCTGACCTTGCCCATCCATGGTCGTGGTGTTCCTCGTGGTGGACTGGGTGAGCTACAACTTCGTAGTTCTGTTGCTTGGAAGCCAACAATTTTTGGAGTCCCAAAACTCCACTAATGATCAGGGCAATTTTACCGAGGACGAGAGCCTTAAAAGCGAGGAGAGCGAGGGCTCCAAGAGCAATGGGGATGAGGGCTGCAAACTTCAATTTCAAGAGGAGGAGGATAGGCAACAGAGATTTGACGATCTTCTTCTTCTTGCCACGAGCTGGAAATAACGGATGGTATAAGTATCTTGCAAAGTGCCCTCTAGTTTAATGATCTGATTTGTCAGTCAGATTTTCAATTAAAATGAATTATTCATGCAAGAAAATGAAATTAAATTTACATATTCTATATCACAGAATTCATTCTTACATTCATCGAGGGATCGGGATTCGTCAGCAAGGCTGAGTTCGACGGTGTGGGTGCTCAGGAACTTGGCAGTTCGGTCAAGAAGTGCGCTGTCAACAGCAGCTTCCCTTGCTTCAGGTTCAGCGGGCAAAGATGCTTCGATATCGTTGAGGGACCTGGCACTGTTAGCACGACTGAAAAAAATAAAAAGGAATTAGACATCTATTCCAAAATGTCGCCCCAACGAAGTACAATTCCCGAACGAAAAAAATCTCATCAAACTTTCGTTTTTTATTAACTGTATTAACTATTTTCCTCATCAATTATCAAAATTATTAAACTTATAGGCAGACTAGATCAATAAAAATATGAAGACTGAACAAAGTAATGGTCCATATTGCACAAAACGTAATCCCCGATTCGTGATAATCCTCATTCACTTGATTACACACGCTACAATCTCACTGAAATTCACTTTCCCGGCGTATTATCCGCAGCACGTACTCCAGGTATCCTTACCTGTTCTTAGCTTCATCGGTCTGGATGATCCTGAGACCATCGACGATGTTAAATTCCGCGGAACGGACAGCCCTGTCGACGAAGTGGAGGGCCTTGAGTTTAAGGCACACCGTGAGGTCGGGCTCATCAGCACAGGAAGAGTACACGTCAACAGCTTCCTCCAACAAAGAGGGTTGATGGACCTCCTGGGAGGCTGGAGCTGCGAAAGCAGCTGCGGCAAGGGCGAGAACCACTACGAATTTCAGCATGATGCAACTTGATAATAGTTTCCTGAAGGAGCACTTCTTAACCCCACAGATAATTTAACACTGACTTGGCACCTGAGCACCACAGTAAACTTATCCAGGCAGATTTTTTGCTGCTTGAACGACGACGATCGTATCGACACTGGCCGAAAGAATCACGATGCTGCCTTTTATCCTCAACGCGAAAGGGGCCCGCGTACGTTTTTGAAATTTTGATGGCCCCCACTCTCACCTATTGGTTCTTGAGTGCCGTTCGTCGTGTGTCGTACTTGCTTGACCATCCGCCCGTCCATCCGTGCCTACATAGTCTTTCGTGTGTACATAAGACGGGTGTTGGCCCATTCGAGAAGCTGCAAAAGTGTGTGCCATGCCCCAGTGTGTGTCACTGGTTCACGAGTCATGTGAATCCGTCAATATGTGTATAGTGTGTAAAAGGATGTTGGTGTAAACGCACGTGCGTGCACACAATTATTGAGAAGCACAGTGCCCACGCTACACTCTTCTTCTTCTTCGTGTCCATTCGGTTCAGATCGCAGGTGGGACGAGAGATGTATCGGTCAAAGGCACCGAATTCATCTCGTTGGCTTAGGAACGCTGGCCCTCCCCCTCGGAGACTTTCCCCAAAGGGCCCCTCGAGCCACATATGCTTCTTCCCAATTCCGCCTTCCCACGATTTCATCTTCCACGGTTTCAGTATCAAGGTATCAAGTTTTGTCACTAAAAGTTATTATAAGAGACTACTGACACCAAATCCAGTGTCTCCAAGAAAAATTATAGATTTGACCTCTGCTTCCAAGTTTGGAGATAAGTTTACATTATTCCGTCTCTATTTTTTGACTTATTTAGTTGGTGGATCATTTATAATTTTCTATCACATAACCATCCTTAGATTTAAACTTATTTGAATGCTGTAAGATCTCAGGGAAATTTATTAAGAATATTTCAAATTTGAGAAGAAGAGAATATATTATTGTAATTCATCGTTGACTTGAACATCTATCGCTAATTATTAGATATAAAGAACATATATCTAGGTTCTGAAATTTGCATGCAGAATTGACATTTGACACAGATGCTAATTGCTGACATGCGAAAGGAATTTGTCTCCACCCATTTCTATACAGTTATCGCTTATTCTATTAACATCGGTGGCATTTCTTCTGAAGTTTTATCACTCTTAGAAATCCTGTTTTACTGAATGGATCTCATTTAATTGATGACGAAAACGGTGAAATTTTTGTAGACTAGGATGGCACTTAAGGAATGCGGGACTGACCTAAAAATCCTTGGTTGTCTGAAACTGAACTTCCCTGAGAGTCTGCGTGGAGCACTTGACGTGAAACCTAAGGACAGGTCCAATTTTGTGGGTTGTTTCATTTCTATGAGTTTACTAATACCAACAAATTTACTGGTATAGATATACATACATACTGGTATTAGCAAAGTGAATTGCTGCTGATTCCAATAAAATTACTGCTATCAATAATGTTATTGGTATTATTAAATAAAGTTAACGATATCAATAAAATTACTGATACCATCAAGGTGACTTGTATCGATAAAATTTGAAGGTACTATGAAGTAAATGTTCCAATAAAATAACTAATACCAAAAAAATACTGGTACCAAAAAGTTACTGGAATAAATAGAATAATTAATATCGATAAAAATGTATCTTGTATGGTATCTATCTTGTTTATATGTTTATTGATTTCAATGGATGAAATGCCGTTTGCAAAACATTTTTTGATATTATGACGATTTTGAACTGATTACTGGATTAAATTATATTTCAATGAACTGAGAGTTTCTGTAATCAGGTCTGACCTAAGCTGAAAAATTCTTTTTTCAAAATTTGTGAAACAAAGTTAGATGAGAAATCAGAAAAAAAACCGAAGTAGTTAAACGAAGAATTTCATTTTTGCAAATATGACATAAAGAATCAGAGTTTGAAAGAACGCCCCCCATCTTAGCAATGTTTTAAAAACATTTTCAAAGAAAGAAAAACTTCTTTTCCTTCTTTAATATATATTAATTAAGGAGACTTGAGTTTCCGTGTCTTTGAATGTTTCAATTATTCTTCTTATGCTCTATACATGTTTGAATATTTTAAGTTTCATTGCTTTTTTTTAACTATTTTATTTTCCATGGTTGTATTACAATTATGAATTTTCAAGTAAGTTTATTTCATTTGGTTAAATTTTCCTTTTTTCGTTATTTTTTTATTTTTTTATTAGTTGAATGTTTCTAGTCGCATCGACTGCCAGGGTCATTAGCGACCGTACTGTAGGGTATCTGTAGGGTATTTTACCAAGGGACAGAAGCGAAGCTTTCAAGAAAGCACGTCCAGCCTCGTTTCCTGCTTTGGGAATCGAACCCGCGCCAGCGTGGCTGCCAAGGCTGCAGTATTGAAACATTGGACAATCACTATACCATCTGAGCCACGATGACTCCCCTAAAAATTGATTGTTTTTAGTTGAAAATTCAACTATTACATTTTTCATTGAAAACTAATCTTTTTCGGCTGAAAATTTCAGTACTTGTTTAAAACGTGAAATTTGAACTACTTTGTTAAGTATTCATTTTATTGGTTGGAAATTTAAGTATTTTATTGAAAATTCTTTTTTTTTTAAGACCGAATCCATTTCAAATCAGGCAGGTTCTACACTTGAAGTCGCAGAATCTCTCTGAGACAAAATATGTGGTTTTTTAGAGCAAATTAAGCGATACGTATTTTTGCGATTTGTCAACAAAAAATTGATTCCCGAAGTTATGCGTATTTGAATTTTTTGCTTTGTTTTTCAAAAACAACCCAATTTTTTCTTTAAAATTATATAACTTTTGACCTAATTGAGATATAGGAGATTTCTTTCCACTTTCTGATAGAGTTTATCGCCTTCTTTCAAAATCAGCGAGAAAATTGGGAAATGTAAAAAACTAACAAAGTGGCGGCGGTTTTTCTGAAAATATTAAAAGTCGATTTTCTCAAAAACCCTACACTTATATTTTTTGTCAATTTTTGGTTGAATTTGTACTATCGGAAACGGTACAAGATATCATAAATCAGTAAAGAAATTTTGTGTAGAACTTTTTTAACTGTGAAAATTATTTTCCTAACAATTTTTCGTATCTGCTGTTTGCAAGTAAAATTCGAAAATTCAATTTTATGAACAAAAATCTTCTGGTCACAAAAGTTATTTAGCCCGCATAAAACTCACAAGATATTTTCGATATGATAGTACAAATTCAACAAAAAATTGGCAGAAGATATAAGCTAAAAATTCAAATGCACATAACTAAGTGAACAATTTTTTTTTGTCAAATCGCAAAAATACGTATCGCTTAATTTCCTCTAAAAAATAACATATTCTGTCCCCGAGAGATTCTGAGACTTCAAGCGTAGGACCTATCTGATTTGAAATGGATTAGGTCTGATATAATTTTTTTTTTAAATTTGTCTTTTTTCGTAAAAAAATGAATCTTCTGAATTGAAAATGCAACTACTTGGTTGATAGTTGAAGCACTTAAAAAAATGTAATTTTATTAGTTGACAATTTAACTGTTATGTTGAAAATTAGTTTTCTTTTGTTGAAATTCAATTTTTTTAAACTGCAAATTTAAATATTCTATTTGTAGTTGAAAATTGACTGATTTTACTTATAAAACTTCTACTATTTGGTTGAAAATTAAGTTTTTTGTTGAACATTCGTCTTTTTTGGGTTAAATATTCTATTATTCTCGTAAAAAATTTAACTATTTGGTTAGAAATTGACTTTTTGGTTGTAAATTAAAGTGCTTTTCTAGAGAATTCGCCTTTTTGGTGTGAAAATTTAATAATTTGGTTGCAATCTTTTTATCTGATGACTGAAAAATTGTTTTTTGAAAATTTCTCGGTTCGGTTTGAAAATTGATATCTTTTGGTAGAAACTTAATCATTTCATAATAAATTTTATCTGGACCAGTAATCTACACACTTTTACATCTTTTTAAAATTCATAATGTTAATTGGCTTGAAGATTCAAATATTTGGTTAAAAATGCAACTGTTTGCAGTTGAAGTTAATTCTTCTTTGTTTAACAATTCAGCATTGGGTTGAAAATTCTTTTTTGAAGGTTGCAAATTCAATTATTTGATTAAAACATCGTCTCTTTTCCTTGAAAGTTCAACTATTTGATTGTGAATACAACTGTTTGGTCAAAAATCAATTTTTTGTTGGTTAAAAGTTCAACTATTTCATTGGAAATTCATCTTTTCCGGTTTGAAAGTCAACTGTTATCTAAAAATTTCTACTTTTTAACTTGGAAACTCATATCTTTGGTTGAAAACTAATATCTTTTGGTCGACAATTAAATCCTTTTTCGTTGAAAATTCAACTGTTTTCTTAAAAATGGAATATATTTCGACTTGAAATCCTAAGCGTTTCATATTGAATTCTATATGGTACCTATAAATTATTATTATTATTATATCATTAAGCCGTTTTCCTTTCGGGGTAGGCGTGAATTGCTCGGTTGGAAAGTAGTGATG
>JAABKJ010005421.1:0-23088 GCA_011634705.1 Andricus grossulariae
ACTGGGAGCCGATGTCATTTTTTAGATGACAGTTGCTCCCAGTGGGACCCTGCCGTGGTTGTTAACCTTTAGTTTTTAATTATATATAAATAATTACATAAATGCTCTATATTTTTTAATCTTCGTCTAAAATATCTGGTTAACGAACATGATCTTCATTTTGGGATGCCAATAAAATGTAGTAAAGTCTGACTCGATTGGATCAATTTTTCAAAAGTTAGCGTGGCTACGGCATTCACGTAACCTTCAGGCGTACATACATACAGACAGAGACCGACAAAATTGTATGATTTTTGGACTCCGTCAGTGCCGACACGTAAAGATTCATTAAAAAATACACATCAAAAATTGGGACGATTAAATTACACTCTCATGGAAGTAAATGTAAAAAATTTATATTATTACTGTATTCATAATATTTACCCGAAGGGATAGTTTATTTAAAAATGAGCATCTATGCGAGTCTAGACTTTTCTGACTAATGAAGGAAACAATCATCGTAATCCTCGAATCGTTTCAGGTAAGAGGAAAAATTTGTTGGTTGGCAATAATAAAAAATTGAAAAGTAAAAAAAGAAATGATTTTCTCAATTTAGAATGTCATGAAAATGTTGCATATGTAGCACCTGAAGCTTCTATTTGTTAAGCTTCTTTCTTTTTTTATAGCTGAAACGCACTTTCCAAAAATTCCAAATCAGGCAAAACCTTTTTAAATTAAGATTGAAAAGAAAGCTATTTTATCATGAATAATTTTTGCAGAATAAGCAACAAATTGCTTTACAATTTAAAAATAAACTTCCAAAAAACCTCTTTTTCGGCTCATTAGAGGCAAGAATAACATAATGAAAAAAGAGGGAGAAAAAGGGAAAAAGTCAACCAAAAACCAACCTCTCACTTTTTCCTTTCTCCGTCCTTTTTATACTAGGAGGGGACCAACATGTTTCGAAATAAGAAGTCTTTTTTTAGGTAAATTTTTTGCAGAAAGAATGTTTTGAATTTTATAAATTTATTTGGAAATGCATTTTAATATTTTGGATTGTTTTCTTTTCCTATTTGGAAAATTCAATAATTTGAATGGATTGGCTTTAGAATCACCAAAAAAAAAAAAATAATAATTTCATCTCTTAATTGTCCTTGATTTATGTTGCCAGTGAGATTTATAAGAATTTAGTAAGGAAAATGTATAATTTCATCTCTAATGCCTCCAAATTTAAACAAAATTCAATTATTGGTTCCAGAAATATCGATAATTCAAAAAAATTCAACCCAAAAATTCAATATGGCGTAACTCCCAAATTTTTGAAAATTTAAAAAAATCCTTTGGGTCCAAAATCTCTCTTTTTCTGATATTCCTGACGTGTAATGTCCCAGGTGTAAAGTTGTTTTTATATCTGAAAGAAAAATTTATAACGGTCAGGGAAAATAAAAAATTTGTTAGGGAAAAGTCAGGAAATTTCGAAATTTAGATACAGTAGCACCTTGTTAAATGTTTGTTTAGTGGAATTTTGTGAAGCTTTTAGATAATTGTCATGGGATTTCTGGGATTTCTTAGCTTTTTTAAAATAATAGAAGTATCAAATTTTTTATTGTATCACCTTTGGCACTTTAGCAACAGCTTAGCGATTGCTTAAATTTATTTCGGGCAAAAGAGAAAGCGAGAATCCGTCTCCGGATCTCAGGTCAGCGTTCGCTGATGCTAAGTGCTACAAATGAGATTATCAGTATCGTGTATCTTTTACTAGGACAAACGATATTAAATAATCAAAAAAAAAAAAAAAACTTATTTAGAGTTATTTTTTAATATTAAAAATATTAAAATAATTGTACTGGTCCAATAAAGGCTTTTCTTGAACAGTGAATAAGCTTTCTGATTTTTTCAAAATATAAGTCAAATAATGAAGTTTATCCTTGAATGATTTTTTATTCATAACAAGAAATAATTCAAAATTTGTGAAATAAAAAAGTTTTTTTGTTAATTCGTATTTTGGTCTCGAGAATTCAACTGAAATCTTTCTTGGTTTAAAATTCAACTAATTTTTTTTACATTTTTATTTTTTTAAATTCACCTGTTTTGATAGAAATTTAATCGTTTTTGAATAAAAATCCAACCGTTTGGTTGAAAATTAATCTTTTTCTTTGGGGATTTAACTAATTTGTTGAAAATTCATCTTTTTTGGTTCAATTTAACTGTTTTTGATCTAAAATTAAAGTCTCTTTTGGTAGAAAATTAATCTTCTTTGTTAAAAATCCATCTATTTGATTTTAAAATTCATCTATTTTTGTAGAAATTACATATTATTTGGTTAAAAACCCAACTATTTTGTTGCAAAGTCATTTACTTTGCTTCCAACTGTTCAATTGAAAATTCGTCTTTTCTTGGTTAAGATATCAACTATTACATTTTTCATTGAGAATTCATCTTTTTGTTGACTGTTTTCTAAAAGATGTCTTTTAAAGTTTAACTATTTGGTTGCAAATGCAACTGTTTTTGGTTAAAGTTTAATATTTTTGTTATTAAAAGTCTGACTATTTAATTGAAAATGTAACAATTATGTTGGAAGTTCAACTATTTTGTTAAAAATTTATTTTTTATGCTTTAAAGTAAAACTATTTGTTCGTAAATGCAACTGATTGGTTAACAAATTTTTGTTGTTGAAAATTTAACTATGTGTTTGACTATTCATGTTTTTTCATGGAAAATTAACTTTTTTGTTGAAAATTGATCTTTTTGGGTTTGGAAGTAAATTTTTTTCTAAAGCAATCGACTTTTTAGCTTGAACATTCAAGTACTCGGTTGAAAATGCTAATTTCTTTGGTTAAAGTTTAATCTTCTTTGTCTTAAATTTCGATTATGTGGTTAAAAGTTTATTTTTCTAGATAGAAAATTAATTTATTTTGTGGGAAATTTAATTATTTTGTTGGCACATCAAGTATTTTGTTGAAGAGTCATATTTTTAGATCTTTTTTGTTTCATATTTTTTCGGCCAAAAATTCAACTGTTTTGTTGAAAATTCATTCTTTATGATTTTGAAATCATCTTTTATGGTAGAAAAGTAATCTTCTTAGACTGAAAAAAAGTTAATGTTTTAATTTATACAAGATTTCACATTGAAAATGTAAGAAGACGAAAATGCTGCTCGTTGAATATTAATGGTCAGAAAAAATGAAAAATTGGTCTAGGAAAAATCAGCTGAATGTGAAGAAATTTTGAAAATTTGTGTCCACGACTCTGAAATTATAGCTATAGCTATGGATTTGAAACTTTTGTGACTAATTATAAACAATCTAAGCGTCCGACCAAAAAGCCAAAAGTAATATTTTTTAGCGACGTAAATTTGCTGTATTTTTTTAAAAGATTCCTCTACAATGAAAAATACCCTTAAACCAAATTTTTGTATGAAAGAAATATTTTTAAACATTTTTATTCAACAATTTTTTTAAAGTCAAAATGTAATTAATTTCCTGTCGTCATTAGATATTATATCTGTTAAAGTAAAATGTTATGCCCTTAAAATCACTTTCGTAAAAATACGATGTTATCAGATCATTGGAGTAAAATAATTGGTCAAATATTTGTTTTAAAACATTTTTTTATCGACGAAGATTTGATGAATAAAAAAATGTTCTTTGAAAGTTTTGTATAGTGACTACGGCGACTAAGGAATTCTGAAAAATAAAATTTCCGACACTGTAAAATTCCCGAATAATAAAATTCCCAAAATTATAAAATTTCCGAAATTTAAAAATCCCGAATTGGAAAGTTCCCGAACACTTTATAATATTACCGAATTGGGAAATTTCCGACAGTTCATAAAATTAACGAATTAAAAAATTCCTAAATAATAAAATTCTCGAAATTATAAAATTGCCGAAATATAAAAATCCCAAATTGGCAAATTCCCGAACACTTTATAATATTACCTAATTGGGAAATTTTCGAATAATAAAATTACCGACAGTTTATAATATTACCTAATTGGGAAATTTCCGAATAATAAAATTCCCGACAGCTTACGATATTACAAAATTTAAAAATTCACCATTAATAAAATTCCCGACAGAAAATTGCCGAATTTGTTGTTTATTAAGATTTATTTATTCACCAAAAATACAATAATCAAATATTTGTATGAAATGTAATTTTTTTTAATGCTTAAATTTAAACAAAAATTTGTTTGAATTTAAAATAGAATTAATTGGAAAAAAAATTTCTGGATGAAAAATTTTGTTTGAAAGTGTGCATAGTATTCAAAAAATACAAAAAAACATTCTCAGTGATCGAATTTTTAATTACAAAAAAAAGAAATTAAAAAGTAATTTCGAGATAGATCAATGCTGAATTCAATTCGACAAAGTTTGTTGTAAAAATATTATTAGTTTCGGAGAAAATAAGCGATTTTTTTTTTCGGTTGAGGCGCCCGTCTTTCAGATTTATATTTAAATACAATTTTGATAGAATTGTTGTTAGTTTAAATTGAAATAATAATTTAAAAAACTTTACTCATTACAGAAAATTTGTCTTTGACAAAAATATTTTATTTCTGTATATTTAATAAATAAATAATATTTACTAAAGAAAACATTTGTTTTAATTATATAAGTTCGGGAGTTTTATAATTCGGGAATTTTCCAATTCGGTAATATTAGGGGCCATGCATGGAGAATGATACTTCCTTAATAATAAACTTCCCAAATTGGAAAATTCCCGAATAATAAAATTTCTCACATCAAATTGCCGAATTATGAAATATCTGAACTAGAAAATTCTAGAATTCTAATAATTGAAAAAATTATTGTTTAATAAACATTACATATTTATTAAATACACAATAATAAAATATTTATAAAAACAAATTTTTTCAATGTTTAAAGTTTATAAAAATTATTATTTGAATTTGAAATAACAATAATTTTATGAAAATTGTAGAAATAAATAAATGTGAAAACAAGTGCGCCAAAAAAAAAATTATCCCCAAATTTCTTCCAAACTTAATAGCATTTTCCAAATAAAACTAGTAGGATATAATTCAGGATTGATTTATCTCAAAATTTCTTTTCAATTTTTTTTATTAAATTAAAAATTCTATTTTTGTGAACGTTTTTTGTAATACTATAAAAATACTTTGCACATTTTCAAATAAAATTTGTCATCCAGATATATGTTTTTTTTTCAATTATTGTTATTTTAAAATCAAACAATAATTTTTTTAAACTTCAAAAATGTTTAAAAATGATTTGATAAAAATGTTTAATCATTGTATTTTTAATAGATCAGTAATATTTATTGAAGAACAATTTTTTAAATTGCTTCAATTCGAGAATTTTCTAATTCGGTAATATTATAAACTCTTAAGGAATTTCATTATCAGGGAATTTTCCAATTTCGGATTTTTAGAGTTCGGTAATTTTATAATTTTGGGAATTTAATTATTGGGAAATTTTAGGGTGTCGGGAATCTTATTTTCCGGGATTTTTCTGTTGTTCCTAGCGACCTACGTTTGATAAAAAAACCTTGTTATTCAATTTCTAATAAAGAAAAATTTTCTAATTAAAATAATGAAAAAACAAGTTAATATTAAAATTAAAAATCATACAAACATTGTAGAAACATTGCGTTTGAATGATTCTTCCAGCGATTTTTTTATCGGGCGTGTAGTTTGTTTATAATCAATTACAAAAGTTTGAAATCCGTAGCTATAGCAAATTTGATTTTCGTCTATAAATGCGTACACATTTCCTGACGCGTATTACTCGGTCGATTATTGAAGTCTATGGGGGGATCTCTGCGCATGTGTGCCTATTCTTTCCCTAAGGAAAGTTGCGTGTCAGCCTCCTGCGAGTGTGAAGTCTTCCCTGCGTGTGTAAAGCCTTTCCTGCGTGTGTGAAGCAGATGTAAAATAAAAACAGAAAACAGCCAGATTTTACACACGTGTCGGTGAAGCATCTCTTACTACAATGAAGATAGCTGAATATAACTTAGTGAGTAGATAACGGTGTCTTTGGGATTAAGACGGGCGCGTGCTTCTACCTCAAGTACACTCACTTCGTTCAGTCTTCAGTATTCCTCAGACCATCTGCGGAATCGTCGGCTTAAAATAGGTGCTACAAATTAACTGTTTTTGTCGAAAAATACGAATCTCGGGCGTGTTTTTCACGCCCTTTTGGGCAAGGATCTCTTTATAATTATGGGTAAGTATTTTATCTTTTTATTAATCATTTCTTTTATTTTTAATTCATCCCTGGTGGAAATAATTTTTACAAGAAAGTACAACATTTCTACAACTGTAATTTTTTATAAAAACATCTACTTTTTTTTTACAAAAATGTACAGAAAAATACAATAATTTGTTCTTGTATTTTCTTGTAGAAAAGTAAAGAAAATTAATAATAAAGTACACGTTCCTTCAATTCGAAGATTTGTATAACTTTTTAATAATATTTTTCTTTTACTTTGTTTTAAAAATCTACAAGGTATTACAGAAAACTACAATGTTTTTAATTTTTTTAATTTGGGTGTTGAGCGTCAGAAAAGAACTTTTAATTTTACGTAAATTATTGTAGAAAATTACAAATCTTTACATCAAAATACAAGATTTTACAAGAGATAAAATGTTAGAAAATTGTACCTAAAATTACGTTGTGAATACTGATAGTTTATTGTAGAAACGTACAAATTTAAACAAAAATGTATACATTTGTACAAATTATACTTGTAGAATCCGCATTACTGTACATAATTCACTACAGCCTATAATTGACCGTTTTTAACCTTTTTTTTTCAATTGCTCCGGATTAATTCCTGCAGAACGAGTTCAGATCTGATTTTTTAATTTGTCTTTGTGCAATTTATCATTTAAACAAATAGAACTCCAAAATTTGACATTGTACGAATATTATTTTTTTCTCCGAAGAAAAGAATTAAAATGAGTCGTTTAAGGAGGATTCAGTTTAAGACTTAAGCCAATTGTTATAAACAATTTATATAATCAATTATTTTCATACGATGCTCGATGGTAACAAAAAACGTTATCTGGCTTAAAATTGCCTGAATATCTCGTAGGAGTAGTATTTAGAATGTAAAATAACCATTAGTGAACAATTACCATTATTATAAATATTCTAATAAGCAAATTGTATTTTCTTTCGAAGTATTGTTTTTCTCATCAAAAAACTTTCAAATTAATACCAAATTATAATAAATATCTGCAGAAAAATGTAAATGTTAAATATTTGTATCGTTAATAATAACATTATAAACAATTGAAAAATGAATAGTTTTTTATCGGGAATACATTATTTTTCTGCTAAATCATGTTGCAGCTATCACAGTGGTTATATTTCATCAAGAAAATGTGTTTTATCTTTGAACGTTACAATTTTAATTATTCGATTTAACAAATTTTTAATATGTAAGTGAAATTATTGAAATTTTGCTGCATAAATAACAATTGAACAATTATAAATTTGGAAAAATGTTCAGTTAGTTTAAATGATATTTAGAAGTTTTGCAAAGATCCAAACTTAATTGAAAACTTGCAAAGATTTCAAGAAATGAAAAACTAAATGTAGTTTTTTGAAGATTTGAGAATAAAATTTGGAAGCTTTTTAAGGGTCTTTAAAGGTTTTAAGAAAATAAATATATTTTCTCAAGATTGCTTTGAATATAATTTTTTATGTTTAGGAAGCTTAGGATATATTTAAAAGTTTTGAAAAGATTCCAAAATAATTTAGAATTTGAAAAGATTTCAAAACATATTCGAAAAATAATACGGAAAAATTTATTGTATTTTTTTTAAATTTTGCATGATTGAAAAATAATTGTAGGAAAATTTCGAGTTCCAAGGTAATAACTAAATTTTCATCAGATTCCTGCTAAATTTTTAAATGTTTTTTTTTTTAACAAATTTTGAAGAGCATGTTTAAAAAGATTTCCAAACAAATTTAGATGAATAAATCAATCTTTCTAGCCTAAAGTTACTTAAAATGATATAAATTTGAAAAGTTATAATTTTTTTATTCATTCTTCAATTTATAGAACTCAAATATTTGTTATCCTAGGTCAAAAAAGAGCAAATTTTTGGCTGAAAACCCTGTAAATTTTTGTAGATTTTTGTAGTTTTAAACCCTTGTACTTTTTTGTAAATTGTTGTAGGAAATTAAAACTACAATTAAATACAGTAATACACACCAAAAATATATAAAGAAAGTACAAAATTCGCCCGAATAATAGAAAAAAAGATGTAGTTTCCTGTAATGCTGGTTGTAATTTATTGTATTCATTGGTAGATTCCTGTAAAAATGGTTTTATTTGTTTGTATTTTTTTGTAAAAACTTTTCTACCAGAGATTGTGCCTTTTTCAGAGGAAAAACTTAAATTCATTTTAAAATTAATCTTTCTTCAATTTAATTTTCATTTTATTCATAAATTAAGATTAAGTATACTGTATGGAACCCATTAGCATTCAGCTTTTTTAAATCAGGAATCCATGATAACGACTACAAATCTTCCGTTTTGTTATCGGTTGAAAATAAATATTTAAATAGACACGGGTTAGAAAGAATTAAATTGATTTTGACGATATTTTTATTTTAACACGTGCAATTTAAGAAATCTGATATTAGAAAGCTTTTCCATATTTTTTCAAACCATAATCTTAATAAATAATACAATAATAATTAGTTGAAATATAATTACTAATAAATGTTTTATTTCATTGTGCCATTTTTTTAGAGGAAAACTGTAAATTCATTTTCAAATTAAAAGTAAACTTTCCCCAATTTACTTTTTATTTTATTCATAAATTATGATTAAGTCGCATCTCTAAAATAAATAGTTTTTCTATGATTTTTAAAATCAAAATAATATGACTGATAGTGTCGTCTGAAATAAAAGACATTATTTTTATTGAATACATTTTAAAAATGATAAAAAACATTAATTTTAACAATATTTTTTTCAATTGAGTTTTTTCTTACTATCCCTTTATATCAATATTGAAGAAATGATTGAATTTAAATAATGATGGCTTACTTTTTCGAGGAAAAAATTCTCTATAACTCTGTTTCCAATTTTGTGAGTAACTTTTTCTTGGGCTGTAATCGTTAAAACAATTTTTTTAAAGGAAAAATTTAAAAAAAACTATATTTGAGGATTATTTACTTATTTTCAACCTTTTTTTTACAAAATTATCAAGAAGCGACGGTTAGGTAAAAAGTGAATTTTAAAAACTATTTTAAAAATAATTATTTTTCGCATTTTCTGAACTTTTTTAATTAAAAAGAATGTTTTTTTTTCCATAAGACATCACTGATATAAAAAACTTTTTTTTCAGAAACATGATTTTTGGCAGGATAACTACCTTAACCATATCCTCTATAATTAATATGTTATAATTACTCTATATTTTATGCATTGAAATATAATTCTAAAAAAATATTGATATGCATGATATTAATTTTTTTTTATAGAAAATGACCTTCCAAATTTAAGAAAACGAAACAAACTTGATTCTGAATATGTTCTTTTACTCCCTGCAAAACAACTTTAAGTTTAATCTTCGGATTTGTATTCCAAGTCAAGTCATCTGAAAATTGTATTCTAAAATGCATACTTATGAATAATAAGTAAAAAAATATATACTAACGTGAAAAAAGAGGAAAGTTAAATTTTGAAATTATTCGTAAGATAAGTTTCCAGAACCGTAATAAAATAAAAGAACTGGGACATAATTTATTCTTAAAGCTCAGAAATGCTCAGCGAAGTTTAAAATAACAATATTTCCTTATTCGAAAGTAAAATAATATTTTGCTGAATTTTCTTCTAGATGAAATTTTGCGGTTTTTAAATGGTAGAGAGATCCTACAAACCACAAATTATATATTTTGTCATGATTTAAGTCTCAAGCCTTGCAATATAATAATAATAATGATATAATTAAATAAAATTTGTTCCTGAATGTTTCTAAACAATATTGATAAAAGAGAATATTTTAACTGTAAAGTATTGTTTAATATTTGGATATAATTCTGTTCTCAACATTTTGCTACCACAATATGATTTGTAAACTTTTTAAAACTTTCGAAAATATGAGAAAAATGAAGTTATGAACCAAAAAAATACTGTTACCAATATTAAGATTTCTAAGGGATTTTAAAGTTATTTATTTTTTATTTAAAATATTAATTTTGAATTGGGAAGATTTTAGAATATATCGAAAAAAGTCTGGAAGATTTTAAGACATTTTTTTTTTCAATTTTGCAGGATTTTAACGAATTTTAGGAAAACTATGAATTCTTTCAAAAAATATTTAGAAGTTTTTAAGAGAGTCTAAAATAATTAAAATTTTGATTACGAAAAAGCAGAAGTTTTCAAGAATTAATTTTAAATTATTTTTTTATAGGTATATATTATTAATTATAATTATGTAATTAATTTTGAAAGGTTTCAAGAGAATGTAACATTTTTGCTTAAGATTCCTGAGAAAATTCCAAATATTTTTTTTATTTAAAAAAAATGAATATTCAGAGAAAATTTAAAAAGATTAAAAAATATTTCAAATGATTTCCTCAACATTTTTTTTTAATGTAGAAGATTTTAAAGTAAAATTTTCCAATTTTTTACAATTACAAAATCTAGAAAAAAATTCGTGTATGGTTAATATATATTTAATAGTTATAAAAAGATTGAAAAATAATTTCCAACCTGACAAATTTTCAAACAAATTTTAGGTATTATTTTGAAGATTCTTAAAAGAAAATTTAGATACTTTTAAAAAATTGTGAAAGGTCTTAAGAGAATACAAATTTTATCCTTAGATTCTTGGGAAAATTTCAAATGATTTTTTTATGTTGAAAAATTAATTTTTAAGGAAAATTTAAAATTATTTTAAAATATTCAAAAACATTTCAAATGATTTCCTAAAATTTTTAAAAAGAATGTAGAAGATTTTAAAGTAAAATTTTCCAATTTTTCACAATTACAATATTCAGAAAAAAATTCGTGTATGTGTAATAGATATTTAAAAGTTATAAAAAGATTGAAAAATGATTTCAAACCTGAAAAATTTTAAAACAAATTTTAGGTATGATTTTGGAGATTCTAAAAAGAACATTTAGAAACTTTTTAAAATTTTTGAAAGGTTTTAAGAGAATACAAATTTTTTCTTGAGATTCTTGGGAAATTTCAAATGATTTTTTTATGTTGAAAAATTAATTTTTGAGGAAAATTTGAAATTATTTTGAAATATTTTAAAAGATTTCTAAAAGTATCGAAAAAAATCTGGAAGATTTGAATGTAATTTTCTTAATTCTTAAGGATTTTTCAACATTTTAGGAATAATTTGAGTCAGTTTAAAAGATTTTTGAAAATTCATCTTTTTTGGTGAAACTTTAACCTTTTTTGGTTAACAATACAACTGTTTTGTTTAAAATTCAACTCCTTGGGTAAAAGGTTGAACGTCTTTTTTAAAAATGCACTTTTCTGTTGAATATTCATAATTTTAGTTCACAAATCCATCTCTTCAGTTGAATATGTAACAATTTTTTTTTAAATTCATGTATTTTATTTAAAATGCATCTTTTTTTTGCAAAAAAAAAAATTAATCTTCATCATTGAAAATTTCATTTTTTTGGTTCAAAATTAATCTGTATTCTTTGAGAACTTGATTATTTTTTAAAGTTTTGTCTTGTTCAGATGAATACAACAGTTTTCGATTTTAAATTAAAATGTTTTTTTATTGAAATATAAGCTATTACATTTTTCATTAAGAATTTATCTTTTTTGGTTGAAAAATCAACTTTTTGGTTAAAAACTGAACTATTTTCTTGACAATCAATTTTTTTCATTGAAGATTAATAACTTTAGTTTAAAATTAATTTCTTTGTTTGAAAATTCATGTATTTTGTTAAAAATTCTTCTTTTTTGGATGACTGCAATTGTTTTTGATTAAAATAAAAATATTTTTTAGTTTAAATATCAATTATTACATTTTTTGTTGATAATTTATCTGTTTTGCTTGATAATTCCACTATTTGACTAAAATTTTGTTATAAATCCATCTTTTTGGTTGTAAATGTAAATATTTTGTTGAAAATTCTTTTTTTTTTTGCAGAAAATTAATTTGTTTTGGGTGAAGATTCAATTATTTTGTTAAAAATTCATCTTTTTTGGATGAATTCAACTGTTATGGATTTAAAATAAATATATTTTTATTGAAGAAATATCAACAATTACATTTTTCGCTGAGAATTCATCTTTTTAGTTGAAAATTCGAGTTCTTTGTTAAATGTTGAAAACTACTGTGTTAAAGGTTTATTTTTTTTTTTGGTTTAAGATTCATAATTGTAGTCAAAAATGTATCTCTTTGTTTAAAAATGTAATCATTTTATTGTGAATTTGTCTTTTTGGTAGAAGGTTAATCATCTTGGCAAAAAATTCATCTACTTGGGTAGAGAAATCATATATTCGGGTGTACAAATTTAAATATTCCGTACAGAATTTGCATCTTTGGTAGAAATTTGATCTTTTTTGGTTAAAAATGAAATTGGTTAACAATTAATCACTTTTGGTTGAGTATTCAACTATTTTGTTTGAAAATCGTTTCTTTTGGATTTGTGCAAATGTTGCTGATATAAATAAAAATCTTTTATGTTTAAAATGTTAATTATGGATTACATTTTTCTTTGAGAATTCAATCGTTTGATTGAAAATGAACTTTTTTGTTAAAATTTTGATTGGGCATGTTTGAAATCTTCAAGAATCTTTTTGAATTTTCTCAAGAATGGTAGGAAAATTATATTCTTCAAACCTAAAAGACAAATAAACAAATAAATAGTTATTTAAAATTTATATGTTATTTATTTATTTTTTAAATCTAAATTGATTCAGTTTGTATTTTCTTAATATCTAGACATATACCATCTTGTGAAATTAATTTATATCCCATAATATAAACAAATTAATCAAGAAAACAAATAGTATTCCATTATAATTAGATTAAGGAACATTTTAATATCCCAGAAATAAACTGTGAATATTTCTGTAATTTGTTATCAGCATCTTATGTATGGAAAAAATTACCTCTTATCCTCAAGATTGTTTTTCCAACAAATGTAGTTATTTATTTCCCGGGGTCACGACAAAGTGCATCTCACCGATAAGAAAATAGTCTACTTAGTAGTAGTTTTACATTACTGATGCGATTATTTTTTGTGCAACTAGCGTCAAGATGCTAATAATAATATCGTCTGGAATAAAAATATGGAAATTTTCTACGTGACAAGGTTCAGTACGATACATTTTTTCCCCTTTTTCTTATTGTAATTTTTATTCTTGACATTTGTATTTTGTTCATGTTTTTTTTTTATATATTTTATTTTTAAATTTCATTGTAATGTTAGTGCCTACAATTTTATCCTTGGAGTTTTTGAATGTAGGGAGCGTAAGCGGTTAAATGAAAACGAACATTCTAGCTTATTTATGCTCTTAACCCGTAATAATGAAAGACTCGTGTGCATCGTTCAGGAACAGGGATTCAAGTATTAAATAGGCTTGGTATGTTAAAATCGTAGGTCATTTTCTTCCGGCATTCAGGCTGAGACGGAAAAAAAATGTATTAGGAAATGTTATAAAAAGTAGGACTTTTTATTTAGGAATTATGAAGGATAAAAGGATAATGAATAGAAATTGATTATGTGTAAATAAATTATTGAAAAACATTATTTGATAAGGAAATGGAGGCATTGGAAAATATTCGACTTGGAAAATTCCCGAAGAATAAAATACGAATATTTCAGAATTGGAAAATTCTCGAATAATAAAATTCTCGAGTTAGACAATATCCGAATTGAAAAATTCCCGCATGATAAAATTTTCGAATTGGAAAATTCCCGAATTAGAAAACTCCCGAATAATAAAATTCCCGTATAATGATATTTCCTAATAATAAAATTCGCAAACAGTTTATACCCGACGTCTGAAAAATAAAAATAAATAAAAATCCCGACACTGTAAAATTCCCGAATAATAAAATTATCGACTTGGAAAATTCCCGAATTATAAAATTCCCGTATAATAAAATTCCAAATTTGGAAAATTGCCGAATAATGCAATTCCCAAATAGTTTATAATATTACCGATTAGGAAAATTCATGAAAAAAATCCCCGAATTTGAAACTTTCCAAATAATAAAATTCCCGAAAAATAAAATTTCCGCATAATAAAATTTCCGAAATGGAAAATTTTCGAATAATAAAATTCCCGGATTGGGAAATTCTCGAATAATGGAATTCCGGACAGCTTATAATATTGGGACGACTGAAAAATCCTGAAAAAAATTCCTGACACTGTAAAATTCCCGAATAATAAAATTCCCGGATAATAAAATGATCGAATTGGAAAATTCTGGAAAAAAAATTCCCGAATAATAAAATTCCTGTATAATAAAATTCCCGAATTAGAAAATTCCCTAATAATAAAATTCCCTAACAGTTTATAATATTACCGAAAAAGAAAATTCCCAAAAAATAAAATTCCCGACACAGTAAAATTGCCGTATAATAAAATTATCGAATTGGAAAATTCCCGATTAATAAAATTCCCGAATTATAAAATTCCCGTATGATGAAATGCCCGAATGGAAAAATTCCTTGATAATAAAATTCCCGAACAGTTTATAATATTGCCGAATAGGAAAATTCCCGAAAAATAAAATTCCCGACACTGTAAGCTTGCCGTATAATAAAATTATCGAATTGCAAAATTCCCGAATAATAAAATTCCCGTATAATAAAATTCCCGAATTGGAAAATTGCCAAATAATAAAATTCCTGAACTGTTTATAATATTATTTAATGGAAAAATTTTAACGAAAAATAAAATTCCCGAATAATAAAATTCCCGCATAATAAAATTTGCGCATAATAAAATTTCCGAATTGGAAAATTCCATAATAATAAAATTCCCGAACAGTTTATAATATTACCAAATAGGAAAATTCCCGAAAAATAAAATTCCCGACACAGTAAAATTGCCGTATAATAAAATTATCGAAGTGGAAAACTCCCGATTAATAAAATTCCCGAATAATAAAATTACCGTATAATAAAATTCTCGAATTGGAAAATTGCCGAATAATAAAATTCCCGAACTGTTTATAATATTATTTAATAGAAAAATGTTCGAAAAATAAAATTCCCGAATAATAAAATTCCCGTATAATAAAATTCCCGAATTGGAAAATTGCCGAATAATAAAATTCCCGAACTGTTTATAATATTATTTAATAGAAAAATTGTCGAAAAAATAAAATTCCCTAATAATAAAATTCCCGCATAATAAAATTTGCGCATAATAAAATTTCCGAATTGGAAAATTTCCGAATAATAAAATTCTCGAATTAAAAATTTCCTAATAATAAAATTCGTATAATAAAATTATCGAAATATAAAATTCCCGTGTAATAAAATTCCAGAATTGAAAAAATGCCAAATAATAAATTTTCCGAACAGTTTATAATATTACCGAATAGGAAAATTCCTGAAAAATAAAATTCCCGCCCAATAAAATTCCCGAATAATAAAATTTGCGCGTGATAAAATTTCCGAATTGGAAAATTTCCGAATAATTAAATTCCCATATAAGAAAATTCCCTAATAATAAAATCCCAGACACCTTATAATATTTGGACAACTGGAAAATCCCGAAAAAAATTCCAGGCACTCTAAAATTCCCGGATACTAAAATTCCCGGATAATAAAATGATCGAATTAAAAAATTCCTGAATAATCAAATTCCGGAATTGTAAAATTCCTGTATAATAAAATTCCAGAATTATAAAATTTCTTAATAATAAAATTCCCGAACAGTTTATAATATTACCGAATAGGAGAATTCCCGAAAAATAAAATTCCCGACACTGTAAGCTTGCCGTATAATAGTATTATCGAAACATAAAATTCCCGTATAATAAATTCACTAATTGGAAAATTACCGAATACTCAAATTCCCGAACAGTTTAGAATATTACCGAATGGAAAAATTCCAGAAAAATAAAATTGCCGGATAGTAAAATTCCCAAATAATAAAATTCTCGAATATTAAAATTTGCGCATAATAAAATTTCCGAATTGGAAAATTTCCGAATAATAAAATTCCCTAATAATGAAATCCCAGACACCTTATAGGATTTGGACGACTGAAAAATCCCGAAAAAATGCCCACACTGTAAAATTCCCGAATAATAATATTCCCGGTAATAAAATGATCGAATTGGAAAATTCCTGGATAATAAAATTCCTGTATAAAAAAATTCCAGAATTAGAAAATTCCTTAATAATAAAATTCCAGATACTGTAAGCTTGCCGTATAATAAAATTATCGAACTGTAAAATTCCCGAATAATAACATTCCTGAATTATAAAATTGCCGAATAATAAAATTCCCCAATTGTAAAATTCCCGAACACTTTATAATATTACCGAATTGGAAAATTACCCAATAATAAAATTGCCGAATTATAAAATATCCGAACTAGAAAATTCCCTAATTATAAAATTCCCGAATTTACAAAATTAAAGACTTTTTTATAAATATCATTTATTCAATAAAAATACAATAATCAAATATTTTTATAAACAAGAAATTATTTGTCATGTTTAGTTCCTTTAATTATTATTATTTTAGATTCAAAAAATAATTTTATAAACTTTGAAGGTTAAAAATATATATTTTTTAATAAAAATGTTTGACTATAGTATTTTTAATAAATAAATAATATTTATAGAAAAAAAATTAACATTTTCAAATTCGGTAATATTATAAACTGTCGGGAATTTTCCAATCCGGTTATATTATAAACTGTTGGGGAATGTTATTATTTGGAAATTTTGTAGTTTAGGAATTTCACTATTCAAGAATTTTCAATTTCAGGAATTTTATTATTCAGAAATGTTACTATTTGGGATTTTTCAAATTCGGTAATATTATAAACTGTCGGGAATTTTATTATTCGATATTTTTATCATCCCGGAATTTTATCATTCGGGAATTTTATTATTTGGAAATTTTATCAGTCGGGAATTTTATTCTTCGGGACTTTTTTGTCGTCCCGAGAAGGAGATTCAAGTTGGACATACTTATAGGGTCATTCAGTTTTGTTATAATTATCTCGAAAACCGTAAATAGTACATAAATAACTGGCATATCTCATCTTATCAGTAGCATTATTTGACACTGCGATATCAGAAAGTTTAAGAATGCAGACAACAGACAAATGTCAATATATTTTCCATTAAAGAAGTAAAAAGTAATGCATGAAGTTTTATCTAAAAATCATGCACTACCAATTTGTTCAACTTGAAAAATATTAAATTTGAAATTATTTATCACAATATGCTTCTCAATTAAAACTATGCATTATTAAAAGCTTCTAATTTCAAATTTTCATATTGTTCACGCTTCAAATTAGAAAATATTTCATTTTAGGGAATTAAAAGCTGTGTAATTATAAGTCCTTAAGTTGGTTAGTTTGAAATCCTACAATATTGAATGTTGTGATTTTATATGAAATTTTTGACTGGTTAATACGTGTTAATTGTCAATTATTTATTTTTAAGGTCCTATAATTTCAGATTGTTTAAATTCTACGGTATGGAAATGAAAATTGCATATTTTTCATCATTGATTTGGATATTTGTTAATTTATTTGAATTTATTTGTTTATGAACATTGTTAAATTTGGAACAATTGAAAATATTTTCTGCGTGAATACATAAATATGAATCCTTTTTGAAATCATATAGTTAAATTAAAGATTTAAAATTTTACAATTTAGAATTCAAGACTCGAAACTTCATAAGCATATGAATCTTGAAAAGTTTAAGTTGAAGGTTTCATGTTGAAATTCTTGAATGTAATTGAATACAATTTTCAAATCTCCAATCTTAAAAGGCTTTCAATAGGAAATTGTTCCTTTTTGAAGACATCTAATTCAAAATTACCTTATCTTGAATGTCCAGTCTGGAATTTTTGAACTTCAATTTTTGTTAGCGTAAAAATTTTCAAATTTAATAAATAATCCTGCCCAGAAAAAAAATTCGAAAAAGAAAATTCCCGAATTGAAAAATTCTCAATGATTTATGACATTATCCGATTTCAAAATTCCTGATATTGAATAATTTATGGAATAAAATTGCTGAAATTGTAAAATATCCGAAACTATAAAGTTTCTGACAGAGGAAAATTTCCGAATTATAAAATGTTGCAATCTAAACAATCAAAAATTGTATTGCTAATAAAAAATAAATGTTTTTTCTTATTTATATAATACTAAAACAATTTTTTAATTGTTAAAATTCGAAAAAAATTTTATTTGAAAATTTTCCTATGTCGGTAATTTTATAGTTTTGCATATATTATAATTTTGGTAATTTAATTTCGGGAATTATATATTATCGGAAATTTCTTATTGCTGGAAATTGTTTGATTTGTGGAATTTTCTATTTCGAATGTTGTCTTTTTCGAGAATTTTAGTGTTTGGAATTTAATTTTTCGCAATTTTTGAGTTTTCTTGAATTTTAAAACAAATCTTTGAAAAATGGTGCAATAATTATATTTTTTTTCTAATAATACATTTAATTCGAAATTGTTGAGCTTCATTTTAAACTTTTTTTTACTGTTTTTAAATTCAAAATGAATTGTCCAATTTTTGAATTTAAAATATTTATTTTGAATATGTGAACCTATTAGATAAAGTAATCCTCTTTTATGCAAATTACATATTAAGCTCTAGAATGTTCGTTTGACAATAAATTTAAATTTGAAATTTAATCTCTTTTGTCAACAAAATCTTAAAAAAACTTTTGTGTGATCAAGTGACATTCTTATGTGGGGAAATTCAAAACTCAATTTGTGTACTATAATTATAAGTGTTAAACTTGTTATAAACTTTTTTTTTTACTTTTTGTTCTATTATGAAGGCATAAAACCATTAAAAAATGTTAAATGTGCAATAACGAAAAAATAAACCAAATTTCTTAAAGTTTATACACTCAACAAAATTTCGGGACTTTTTTTATATTCTTCGATATGAAATGTTCTCAAATTTTGTTAGGGAAAATACTTTTTCGAAAACATAGGTAATTTTCCCTAATTTTCGGAAAAAATGTTAGGGACTTAACAAAACCATATAAAATCATAAATTTAAAAAGTTTTAGAAAATGTTTTATAGAAGTTAGATAATGCTACTGCCTTTTTGATAATATTCATACTTTAATTCAGAAAATTATTTTTCGTACAAAATTTGGTATGCTCTTCTTATATTCGGATTTATTTTTACATTGATTGAAAGTCAAATTATTTTTGACAATATTACGCGCTTCGAAAGAGCATCTTACAGTTTCTTTATAATAAACAACATTTGAACGGTGACGGTACCGAACTAGAAAACAACCAAAATCAGAATTTTTCAAGAGAGCGAAAAAATAGTGTGTAAAATTGAAATTACCACTCAAAGATAAGATAAAAAACCACTTCTGAGATGAATTGTTGCCGATCCAAGCCCACACAAATTTTATTAGAAAAAGTCATCCAGTTGCAAGGAAATAGATGCGTCAGTTGACGATCTCAAAGTTACATTAATCGTAAATTGGAACAGGCTCTGCTGCGGATTGCGATGAAATTATAAAATCGTCAGTTTTAATAAAGATTAAAATTTATTGCCGAAATATTGACATTCTGAAAGCGTATGAAAAAGATTTGATCTGAAAAGGTTAGCCAATTCAGAGTAAATTGTCCAAAATTTTGAGGATGCAATTTCACAGATTTTAAAAAACGGCTTTCGGTAGAAATTAAAAATCTTAATTTTTCATATTTTATAAAAATAAAAACTTTCTCCTGTAGTATGGGTTCTGTTCCAAGAAATTCACAATTTAGTGTGACGGTATCGCACTATAACAGACGATTTTTCGCTGAAAGGGCGACAAAAAAATGAAAAAATAAAATAAACAATGATAATTTTGAAAAATATCGATGTTGAACTGAAAAAAATATTACCACGCTCAAATCCTAAGATAAAAGTTTAACCCAAATTTAAATGAAAAATTGATTTAATTACTGAATTAAAAAATGAGAATTTGAAAAAATTCATTTAACACAACGTGTATTTAAATTTTGAAGAATTTCGTACCCAATAAACCCATTTTCGGAAAAATGTTTGTTATCTATTTCTGTACTGTCAATCTATACGTGCTATACTAAACTAACCTTATTTTCTATTTTTGTGTTCTATTATGAAAACATCTACCCATTGAAAAAATGCTAAATGTGCAATAACTGAAAAAATAAACGCGTTCTACTTTGGGAAAATATAGTCAGAGGGATATATGACCGCGTGATATTCAGTTCTGGGGATATTAAAAAACTAATTTGTATCCTACAATTATAAGTGTTATAATTGTTATAAACTTTACTTTCTAATTTTGTGTTCTATTATAAAAATATATACCGATTAAAAGAAATGTAAAATGTGCAATAACTAAAAAAATAAACGCATTCTACTTTGGGAAAATGTAGTCAGGGACATGTGACCGAGTGACATTCATTTGTGGGGATTTTCAAAAACTAATTTATATCCTACAATTATAAGTGTTATACTTGTTATAAACTTTATTTTCTAATTTTGCGTTCTATTATAAAAATATATACCGATTAAAAGAAATGTAAAATGTGCAATAACCACAAAAATAAACGCATTCTACTTTGGGAAAATGTAGTCAGGGATATATGACCGGGTGACATTCATTTGCGGGGATTTTCAAAAACTAATTTATACCCTACAATTATAAGTGTCATACTTGTTATCAACTTTATTTTCTAATTTTGTGTTCTATTATGAAAACATGTACCCATCACAATTGTTTTAAATATACAATAACTAAAGAAATAAAGATTCTACTATGGGGAAACGTATGTAGGGTCTTGTGACCGGGTGACATTTTTGAATTCATATTGGGATTATTTTTGTTTCTCAGGAGGTAAATTTTAAATAATTAATGTAGGCCTCGGGCTCACCACACTATTAACACTATTTTACACTTTGATTCAACGAGTACACTATTTTACTACTATTTTGAACAAAAATACACTAATGAAACTATTTTCTCGCAATTCTCTGCTAATTCCACTATTTCTGTAGTTTTTCCTGAAACATATTTTTCAACTTATTTAGAAATAGGCTATAAATCGTCTGAATGGATGATTAGGGCCGTCCAAAATGATAAATTTTCAAGTCAAAAAGACAAGCTTTTAACAAAGCAGCTGAATTTGTAAGCAGATAGTTAAATTTTCAACCAGAAAGATAAATTGTCAACAAATTACGTAAATTTTTCACAAAATAGTGGAATTTTCTATCAGATTGTTGAATTTTTAAGCCAAACAGACGAATTCTCTACAAAAGAGTTGAATTTTCACCAAAAAATGTAATAGTTGATATAATAGTTGAATACAACCAAAAAAGAAGAATTTTCCAGAAACTATTTGAATCCTCAACTAAAACAAATTAATTTGCAACTGTACAGTTACATTTTCAAACAAAAAATTAATTTTATCCAAAAAATACTCATTGTTAACGAAATACATATAGTTAAATTTTAAATCAAGAGGATTAATTGTGTACTAAAAACACGAATTTTCGACAAAATACGTGAATTTTGAAACAAATAGTTGAATTTTCTACTAAAACAAATCAATTTTCAACAAAAAGTGGAATAGTTACACGTTTTTAGTTAAAACCTTCAATTTTAAAACAACAAAAGGAGAATTTCCAACAAAATAGTAAAGTTTTCAAGCAAAGAAAAGAATTTTGAACTAAAGTGATGAATCTTCAACCAAAAACATTATTTTTTAACAAAATTGTTAACTTACAACCAAGTAGTTGCCTTTTTAACATAAAAAAATTGATTTTTTGCCTAAAAATAAGAATTTTCAACAAAATACGTAAATTTTTAATCAGATAGATCAATTTTTAACCAAAAAATACAAATTTTCCACAAATTACATAAATTTTCAACTAAATTTTTTGAACAATGGATGTGATGTTAGTCCAAATTTTATTTGATTAATTTTCAGTCCGTATTTTTTTCGTTTCTAAAAATGTTGACCTAAATAGTTGAATTTTCAAGCTAAAAAAGATAAAAATTTTTAACTAAACATGTAGTGTAATTTTTATAAAGGAAAATTAATTTTCAATAACAAAACGATTTTTTTACAAAACAGTTTAATTTCATACCAAATAGTTGAATTTTATACCAAATTGTAAAATTTTGAAGTCAAACAGACGATTTTTCTATAAAAACAGTTGAACTTTTGACCCGAAAATATGAAGTTTCAACAAAATAGTTGAATTTTCAGTTAAAAAAAAAAATCATTTTTAATCAAAAAAAAAAAGTTTTTAAAATAAAATTTTAAATCTTCAACCAAAAAGAAAAATAATTTTTAAGAAAGTAGTTCAACTTTCGACAAAGAAGTTGAATTTTTAATAAAAAAGATGAATTTTCAACTGAAAATCTAATATTTGATACTTCAAAAAAAAGCAGATGTTAATTTAAAATAAAAAAAACAGTTGGATTTAACCAAAAAAGACAAATTTTCAACAAAATACTTAAAGCCTTGACTAAAATACATTAATTTTTAACCATACATTGCATATTTAACCAAAAAACTTGATTTTCTACCTAAAAATGTCAATTTTCAACAAAATACATAAATTTTCAATCAGATAGTTGGATTTTAAATAAAAAAATACAAATTTTTACCAAAATACATACATTTTCAACTAAATATTTTGAACAATGGAAGTGATGTTAGTCAAAATTTTATTTGATTAATTTTTATTCTGTATTTTTTTCGTTTCTAAAAAATTTGAACTAAATAGTTGAATTTTTAAGCTAAAAAATATCAATTTTTAACTATGATGTAGTGTAATTTTTATTAAGGAGAATTAATTTTCAATAAAAAGAAACGATTTTTCTACAAAACTGTTTAATTTTATACCAAATAGTTGAATTTTATACCAAATTGTGAAATTTTCAAGTC
>JAABKJ010005422.1:0-23084 GCA_011634705.1 Andricus grossulariae
GGGGGAGAGCGAGAGAGGAGCTGCATGACGTAGAAACACTAAGTTCATGCATGATTTCTTTTATTTTAATCTTATTGTTTTGTTCTCTCACTCTTTTTTTTTTAAATATCTGGCACTGAGGAGGACCCCTATCCGTGGTCGAAACGTTTTCCAATTTTAACTTTTAGGAAATGCACGTTTTTAATTAAATACTCGTATATTCATAAGACCCTAATGCCAACAAAAAATTCTTTACAACAATTTAAATAATTGGGTCAATTAAATCCGACATTTTTCAAAAAACAAGTAAAAATGTCACAGAACGTTCATTTTATTGACGGTTCTTAAATTGGGTTTCCTGAAATTGATTCCAAATGCTAGAAATAGATTGTTGTAATATAAATACAATTTTACAAATTTCCCTGACAAGATTTTTCTTCTATGTAGATACAATTTTCAAATAAAAACTACAATTGTTAATCAAATTAATAAATCGATTATATATCTGTCTTACGTAGAGAAAATTTCTCCGAATGAAAATTATTCCTAAGCATGTACATTATCGTTGTTGTTATTAAAAATAATTTTTACTTAGAATGAAAACTGTGTAACTTTTGAAAAATATCATTGAAAAACATCAAGAATAAAGTATCTAGTCATTTTAATTTCATGGAATAATATAGAATATCTCGCAAACCTGTTTAATGAAGAGGAAAATGGGTGGGGAACTGTCCATCCTGTGAACACTATTTATTTGTACGGCGAAGCTAGATTATACCGAGAATCGTTATTGTCAAGAGAACACTTTATCACAAACCCTTATTTGTATCCATCAATTCTAAAATTAAATCCAGTTTCTCTAACATTATTTTTCCACTTTGTACACAAGATATACAACAAGCATTGTTTTCAAAATCATTTTCGAATGACATTAATTCGCAAGCTTATCGTGAATGAAAATTATTTAAGTAATATTTTGAAGTATTTATCGTTTTGAACTTCTTAATCAGAATAATACTTTCTTACCGTTCGTATTTTTATATGCAGAAAAAATTCTCAATCGAAATTTAGTTTGATTAATTTTGCCTTAAATAAGAAACACAACTACTTTCACCGATATAACTCCGAAGAATGCTCCATAAAAATCAAAGTATAATGTTAGGACAAAATTTGCAGACAAAATTTTCAGAGCCAACATTATTATTGTCTGTGTCATTTTACCGAATGTTATCAATATTTTCAAATTTTCTACAAATAAAACAAACTGAATGTTTATTCCGCTCTTCAAGCGTATAGGTTGTTTGCGTGTTTGTACCTTATACTATTTAGTGTGTATTCAGGATTAAATAAAGTGACAATTACTTTATGGTTATATTTTTATTCAATAAATATGTGTATGCAAACATTTTTTCTCACATAATAATTGCATATGTGACCGTCCGCGAAGAAAGGACCCAACGCGCGGTCGCTTTATTTTACAGGAGAAATGATTGAAGAGGCGCTTTAACGCAGGAACTCCATAAGAGGGCCTCACTTTGCAGTTCAATGACTATTGGAATGTTTCAGATATTGGAATAATATTTTTTATTATAGAGGAGCAAATAAGAACCTGTAAATGGATGATAAAAGCTAAAAATCTATTTTGTCTGCAGAAAGTCCCTTTCCTCGCGGACGGTCACATATCTTTCGCACACTTTACTACACTGTTAGAAATTACTGTAGGGAGTTTCAGAGACGCCTGACTAAAGTTTTCTGCAGAAACCGTTTCTGAATTTTCCTAAACAGAAACAGAAATTTCAGCAACGTTAATATAAAAACATTTGATTATAGTGAATCCTTTACATTATATATTTTAAATGAAATTAATCTGTTTCATTCTTCTGAATTCTTTAAATCCTTTTGAATTCTTTGATATTCTTAAAAACTTTCAGAATTGTCTCGGATTCTGGAAACTTTTATAACTATTTGAATTTTCTTTTGAATGCTCTGAATTAGGTTTCACTTAAAATTAGAATCATATATCGTTTTACCGCACTGTGGCGAAGTTTGGCAGATATTTATCTGCTTCCGAAAAAGAGTTGCTCAGGCATCGGTGAAAGACCAAAGCCTCACGAACTATAACATGCTGACATTTTACTGAAATTACCAGTCACATACATTATTTTTATTCGAATTTTGGGTCGCAAACACTGTATTTAATTTCTTCTTCTTCAATTAATGGCGTGGGCGAGGGCAGTTTATATTAACTACTTTATAATGCACGTCAATTGTTTTTCGAGGTCCCACTGGAGTCAAATTCGTTTCTTCTGAAGTCAGTGGGGTAACATCGTGACTATCCATGTTCATTTTCACACGTTTCATAGCGCGATTGACACGTTTATATATTCCAGCCAAAACATTCTTATTCTCTAATATTGCAAAAACGTCACCATTGTTGTCTGATAATACAATATGTTCTCGTGTAGGCATAGGTATATACCCAGCCCTTCCCATTGGCAGTTTAAGTCTTTGTTCGACAGGGAAAGTGTACCTTCGAAGTTCGAATATATGGTTCGGATTTTTTCGGGAATTAAGCCGAATGTAACTAAGTTGTTCAAGTCCATATCCTTGTCCGTCAGGAGAAGGAAGCCTAAGAGGGGTAGCTGTGAACCTAGGACGAGCACGAAAAAAGGTTTTGGGAGACCTGGGCCTGGCACGAGGAATAGAGCTGGTAGGAGGATCCTTCCGGACATTTTCAAGTTCATGATTTCTTTCAGAAGAAGGTCCACTACGAGACACAGCAGCAACACGGTCGCGATCAGATAAAAATTTGGTCCGTGAACTTGACTCTGCAACAAGAAAGAGAGTATTACATTCTGTTTAGCGTTGGTAGGCCAGACTGTGGTCGTGTTAACAGTCATTGCTCGGTAGAAAGTTAACAAGAAGTAGAGTTTATCCAGTTTCCATTATTTCCAGTCCCACATCATTTCAGATCATAAAAAAATATTATTATTTAAAAAAAATGTTTTAGGCGGGGACACTTGGCAAATTTCATCCCATATATGGCTTCCATTCCAGGACAACGTTTTAAAGTTCGGACAAGTTTGAAAAATTTCTTCTTAGGTTACCTAGAAATTGGGAGTCCTTTTAGATCAGACTTTTCCGTGAAAGTCGTTTGGAACTCACCTAAATATCAGGTTCATTTCCCGGATCAACCTGAGGAATTTAACATGTGTTCCGAAAAATTCCAGACATCGGGCCGAGGTCCTTCCTCGTGTTTTGGCACTTTTGAAATTTTGTAGTAATCATGTAAAAGCATGGTGCCAATTTTGGGCCCAATGTGTCCATCTTAGAGAACCGTATTGCCCCATGTTTTTTGGTATACTGATTCCAAATATGTTCTTAGTTTTGCTGTTAGTTGAGCGGTTTCGGAGATAAGAAGAAAAAATTATTTAGGTCATAAGCATAGACCTCTTCTGAAGTCTGTCAAAATAAATCGGTTCCACATTTGATGGACGATTCCCGGATAGTTCGTGCCATTAATAATCGCTTCAGAATTACAATAATATCAGATAAGGACGATGGGAAAGTTATTGCAAAAAAAAAATTCTAGCACTAGTAAATGAGCCAAATAGATTAGCACAGATGGTTACCGCCGAATTCAGCAAATGCTTTCTTACTATGGGGAACATGTTTTTGATTCTGGTCGTTATGACACCGAAATGAGCACGCATGCAGAATCAGTGCCTTTTGCTGAATTTCGCATTCAAGTACACGATATTTTTTTTACATTCTCATAGATTTAGACAAGGCAGGTTCAGAAGCTATTTGTGGCTACTGTTGTCAAACTAAAAACGGACTGAGGACAGTAGGATGTTGTACACATGTCATGGCAGTGATTTGGTATTTAGGACCTGCACAATATCAAGAAATAATAAAACCACCCACTAACAATCTATCGATGGTACCAGTTTTGCAAGATTATTCTAATGAAGACAAATAATAAAAAATATGACAGTACTGCTTATCTATCGCGTAACAAACGCATAATAATAGAGGTTGAAGCTTCTTGACGCCCTGCTAGTAAGCAAACTCAATATTCACATTGTATGCACTTTGCGACATTGAAAACCAATATCTTAGAAACGGCACAATTTTGGGGGTTACATCTATTGACTTTTTTGTTTGTTGGACCAAGTATAACAACTTTGCATACTTTTCAGATCTGGACGTTCGGGGCCCAAAATCCCATATGACATTGGCACCCTCCTTTGAAACTTGGTATCAGTATTGGCAAAACCTTTACCTGCAACATGCATGTTGTCTCATATTTTTAGAATTTTTTTTTTGCTGAGACTTTCATGAAAATCTGCACCAAAATCGAGCTGCTTAAACTTCTTGGACGGACAGTATGCTATGTTGCTTGGATTCCTTTCTTATCCTTTTCCATTTTTCACTGAAATCGTATTTATCTCAAAGTGGTCCAAAGTATTCTGCAAACCAAAAAATACTTTCAGCTTCCATTCTAGTGACAGAAAAAATGAAAGGTTATTACTATTCAATAGTCTAGTGTAGAATCAGTTGGATAGAAAATTCTGGTTCCATTAATGGCGGAAATGTACAGCATATTATTTTTATTGCACGCTTCATTATTTTGAAGTTTTGTGGTTGATTAATAATTATCATCATATTATATATTAATAACGAGGGTCGTTTTTTGTACAAGGCTTATCTTATCCTGAAAATTATAAAATTGAAAGACTTGACATCTAGATGTGCATTACAAAATAAAATCTGCCATGTCATGATATTGTATTTTTGTTACTAGTGTGTACAAAATTAGTAAAGAAAGAAAATTTCATTTTTATATGCTTATGCTCGAATATAATACTTTGGTTTGATTTTCCTCGAAGATGACTGAAATTGAAGGGCTTGGCATGCAGATGCGCATAAGAAAATAAAATTTGCTTTTTCAATAAAATGTTTCTTTGTTAGATCGACATGCTGGAATCTTTTCTGTTAGTGCAATAGGTCTTCAAAAAGGCTTATATTAAAGGTCTTGTCATTTAGATTTTCATTAAAAATAAAATTATGTAGATTATAGTGATATTTTTTCAGATGTTAACAAATAATAAGAATGAAGCAATTTCGTTTTTGGACAACCATATGCTAAAATCTATTTAATTAATCCGATTTTTTGGGGGATGGCTCTAATTGAAAGTCTTTACATGTAGATTTGCATCGAAAAATAAAATTTTCTGTATCATGGTATTGCTTTTTTGCATTAAAATCACTATGTTGATGTTAGCGTCTACATGAAAAGAGCCTTTTTGCCCGCTTCTAGTTTAGGAGTTATTTACGTTTTTCCAAGCCCAGGACCAAACTATTTTTGAGTTTTAGTAAGAAATGATGCTACGCCGAATACCTAATCTATTGGCACTATACACAAGTTTCTGAAGCAACTAGAAGAAGGTATATTTTATGTTCGAATAAAATGTAGGACACGTGCGCTTATGGTCCTCGCCAGTTTTAGATGCGTTTTTCTCGAAAAGCGGTTTTTCGAAGTTACTCGTTTTTCAATCTAGAGGGTTCGTCTTATGCTTAAAATATCGGGGATATCTGGCTATATAACCCCATTTATTTAACTTTATACCAGCCATAACGGCTATTTTTATGCAGATGCCCACATATACTCATTAAAAATTTTAATTTGCTTTGTTGTTGTGATTTTGTTTCTATTAGTTGGTACAAATTACAAAAATAAGTAAATTCCGCTATTTGAACCGCAATGCTGGATTCTTCATTCCTGGCTCGATTTCTTTGAATATAGGTATCTGTTATTGAAAGTCTTGGAATGTACATTAAAAATAAAAATTGCTGTATTGGTGTGTTGTTTTCTTCAACGGTTGCTAAAAGTTTGGAGATTTTACATGGAAAGAAAGGTTTTTAAAAGTAAAGTGTCATAAAGATGAAAATATTCTTCAGCATAAAGCAGAAAAATTATTTATTCTAATCGACATTCTACAGATTCTGGCTCCATATTTTCCTCTTATCCTTTTCCAAATTTGGCATTTTTAAGTTTTGCATAACTTCATCCCAAAAAAATGTAAATAATTATTTGTAATGGCTTGATGAATGACACGAGTTTAATTTTTAAAATATGTAGCAAAATTGTTCAGGTTTGGGCGGCGGAAAAGAACTTTTTCGAAATCTTCGGTTGTCTTTTTTTTGTGGACATTTTAGTTGTCACAACAATTTGATGAAAACAAAACTAGTAATTTGAATTGCGTAAGAGTGGAAGCGGAAATAAGTGAAGGAAATACATAATGGCCCCCAGCTGATGTTTATATAAGCATTTTTATGTGGTATCTAGTGCCCCTTCCCAGCATACAAATAACAATTTTTTGTGTTCTTGTTTCGAAAATATCTTATTGTTACACAGCTATTTGTCAACAAAATCAAAAAACTTCGATTAAGCCATTTAAAGAAACATCTTTGATTCCAAAAAATCGAAGTTTCAAGTTTTTCTTAAATAATATACATTTTCTTTAATCTTACACTCGAAAATGAAGCCAGATTCAGTAGCATATTCAAAAATGTCGAAATATCATGCATGACTAAAATAGCAATAAAGAATACTTGTTTTTTGTTTTTTTTTTGAAGAAAAACGGAAATGTTTGTTTATCACGAATCAATGAAAAGCATCTAGTTTCTCGAACAATCAGATTTACGATACAATTAAATCAGCTCGAGCAGGTAGTCTGTAAGAAATTAACCCTACGTTATATTAATTCGATAAATAATTCAAATAGTGCTCCATGAAAAGGTACACAATAGAAAAAGAATTTTTTTTCTCCTATTCAGGATGATCTTTCGACGTTTTTGAATGTGATGCTGAATCAGTTGTGGTTTTATTGATAGAATAAAACAATAAGGTTATAATGAGGAAACGAGTTTTAAAAACAGTTGAGAAATGGTCCTGTCGGTGATATCAAATCCTTCTTTCTCTTACAAACTGTTCAAAAATCAATTATTTTACCCTATCATCGACAAATAAAGTTTGAGAAATGACAAAGTGTGGTGAAAAAAAGTGTGAGTCTTTTATTGAAACTTTTTTGAAGGAACAGTATTTTTTTCAAACTTTTTGTCCCATGTTACTTCGGTTTCGAGAAAAACTGTAAATTTTGATATTTCGAAGTTAAAGATGATTTTCTTTTTTCAAAAACAGCTACGGTAAAAATTTTCAGTTTCCATAAAAATAGATGAAATCCCTGATACAAGGGCAGAAACAAATTTTGAGTGCTCGCCACTTTGGTTTGAAGTTATTTCAATGGAACCTTATATGGGCGCAGGGACACAAAATGTACTTTTTGACTGAAAGAATTGTTTTCAGTTAAGGTGTGCATAATATTTCCATAGCTAGATGCACTTTGGGAATTTTCATCTTGTCAAGACATAAGCAGTTTCGTCTAAATGACCTTCACTATCTATCGGATATCTATGAAGCCAACGTGTACATTAAAATGTATGAAGAATCTTGTTCAGAGTGTTGGTTAGGACTTTAGAATTTGGCGATTCAATTTCCCAAAGTATTTCCTCTATAGAGTGGGGTTTGTGGTAGTATTTTTCCAAAATGGTTCGAAAGGAGGAAATTTACTCTTTAAAGGATCCTTGATCCTTATCTGTTAATCTTAAGTGAAGACTCATGAAAGGAATAAATGCGTATCGAAAAGAGGTGAACCCTGCATCACAGTTGTTGAGTCTCGAGCGCGCTTTTAGGTTCCTAAGCGCCTTATGTGCACTCGATTGACTTCGACCCGTCAAACTCTCAACCTCTTCGACCCGAAAGAGAGGCTAAGGTTGAGATAAGATTCTTATTTATTTTCCCTGTATACGTATGTTTGTATTCCAAGATGTTTGTGGTTCCTGACCACCAGTAACTTCTACAACTAAACCAAAACCCTCTTCCCATTTGTTTCAGGAGATGAAAGTCAACTGGGCGACGTCGCCGGGTAACCAACCGAAACAGGACACAAGCAGTGAGTAGAAATTTACGATTCTCCTGGCATTCTCCTTCCATATAGGTTGAAAATTTGAGAAAAGAAGGTGTTACCATTTTCATTCAAAATGAAAAAAAAATTATCATAGAATGCTTTTATAAATCAAAAATATTTATAAAGAATTTCCAGAATATAAATTAGTGAATTTATGTTCTGAAAATTTCTGTTTCAACCAGTAATTATATCCTCATAAAACAGAATGGCTTCGTAAATAGAATCGAAGAATCCTAACAAATCTTGAAATGCACAGTACAGGCTATAAGAAATATCAAAACTTGCGTGCGTTATATTTCCCGGTTCTCGGAAGTAGTAACGATTTAGCGAGCCCGTAATTCGCTGAGGATGTTCCCGCTTCCGCATAGAGGCTGCCCGATGCAGAGACAGTTAGGCATTAAACGTACGTCTCTCTGTAAGCTCTTCTCTCTTCTCGAAGGGAAGAGAAAGGAAGTACATATATGTATAATACTCGCTGCACACGAGTCTTCGTACTTCCTTCTCTGAGTTTCCAGTCGACCCGTACCTCGAGACACTGGAGAGACCCGGAAGCGGTTCGCCCAGGAGGCCGCGTTCACTTTTTTTCTCATTCTCCCTCGTTTGCATAAGAGCTGCCACGTTTATGCGCGCATTTCTGGCTCTAACAGACTCCCTCACTCTTTTATTATAAGAAGACCATTTGCCAATTGTTCTCAATTCAAGTATTGACAATTTCTTGTTCCGAAGTTATCGCAAAGGAGGGAAATCCAGTTCAGACGGAACTTGGAACAAGCCATTATGATATGTCCAAACTTTCAAGTTTTAAGTGGTTCAATTGCCAGTTTCCGTTTCTGAACGTTTTGGTAATTTGGAAGAATGAATAACAGAATTCTGCAATCTTTAGAAGATTTTTTTTCCATGAGCTTATGTTCAAGATAATTTACAGTTGAATGATCTGCTATTGAAAAAATTAAGGTAAAAGAAATGTAATTATGAAAGCTCGTTTCCTGTAGTAAACAGTACTTTGTAAGGCTCATGCTAGCAATAGCTTCAATCATTTCGGATATTTTGTGCCGACTGGTCGATTAAACAGTGGAGGAAAGAATTATTAATGATTCCGGTTTCTGTCTCAGTGCCAATGAAGAAGAGAAACCGGAACTATTAGTAATATCTTTCCAAGTTTGCCAAACTACCACTGGCAGCAAATACGCATCCTTACAAGAAGTGAATACACGAAGCATTATTATTGTACCAAAATACTTGAAGTTAGAGTTAAATGAAAAATAAGTGGGTTATTATAAAAATGTGGGTTATTTGACGGATTTTTTCAAGGATTTCGTGGCCATGTCCGAGATTTGGCTAGCGATTTGTTATGCCTTGAAAATATGAAATTTTTTATCAAAGATAATAACCATAAAACTCACACCCTATCGATTTTCACATCGAATAAAGTAGGACTTTTTATGTTTTTCGTGGAGGGCTGCGGTGAAGAGTCCGTGAATTTCTCCTGTCTTGCGGAGGTTTGCGTTCACCGGAGGTTGGTGCGTTTGCAATTCAGAGCTGGCGACCAACAATATTTAACTCAGTCTGAAATTCCTCTTTTTATGGACTTGTAAACCAGGGACAGGCACATGGGACCCAATCCCACCTTTTCCATCGTCATTCGCCTCTGTTACCCTTTCGCAAAGTTTGGTTAGATGGTACTCTCCAGTTCACTCTTCTCTTGTCCCTACCATCGACTCTTCCCTTTTATGCTTTCCCTCACCACAGCATACCGTTCCGCGATCTCTTCGCTCCATCTGCCTACACTTCGCGCTAGAAAATGCAAAACTAAAGTAAAACGTATCTCTCTATTTCCGCAGTAAACATGGCTGGATACTATTCTGCGTCGTTGCTCCTGAGGATCAGAGTACTTTTTCCCATTCTGTCCTCTGCTAGAAAGTCGCGAATGCTGTATCGGCCTTATTAGTAGAAAATGCGGTTATGGTGTTCTACCAAGAAAGTATGTCGTATTATTCTCCTCGGTTATATAATTTGCATGTAAGTTTTCAAAAGATACATTTGGCATAAGAAAAATGATGAGGTTGCATATCAAAAGTAAGAAAATTTTTATTTTAAAATTAGGAGATGCGAATTTAAAGTTTTCACAAATGTTAGTGTAACAGTCAATTTTGCAGTTATATTGAAAAAATTGGCTAAAGATATTTATTTTTCACCTACCTTTGAAAATAAACAGGATCGATTAACGTAAATAGCTTACTAATTCTAGATAAGCGAATTCCATAAAGGATGAGGATTTGAAAGGCAATGAATCTTAGGTCGTATACACCGGCTCTTAATATTATACTTTATTATTCTTATCTGTAAGAAAATCCCAGAAAATCGAAAACGTGCGTTGTACCAAGTGCCATAAATCCTTAATGAAGAATGAAAGTGGCAGCCCTCTTCATCGAATTTTAGTTGCTACGTAGCGGTCGAGCTTCGAAACTGCCAAGGCATATTAACTTTTAATTGTCTTGTTTCCGAGGGACTCATAATCCTTAGTTCTTACGAAAAAAACATTGAGCAATATCAAATGCATTAATGAAACATGTTTTCTAGGAAATTAATTGAATTTTACATGAAAACCCTTTTGAGATCGTCAATAATTTATTACCGAAAAAATCCATCCATTTGTACCGAAATTTCGGTACACGTAGCCACGGCCATTAAGAAAATCTGCAATAGGAAAATAAATTAACCGCAAAATCATAAATCTTCTTTATATCAATCTCTTAATCCTTGGCAAATGAATTTTTCGTAATGAAGGTGGTTGCATGAGAGGATACAAGCAATTTGCGATTTTTACTAGTTTAGTATACTTTGCAGAATCTAAAGTAACTACCATCGGGAATCCTTTAATCGCTGGTCATTCGTCTTTCATTATAAATTACGTCTACGAATAATCGTACCGGTATTTATGGAGATGCTGCAATACAAAGGATATACTCGTACTCTAGATAGGGGCATCTCACTCGAGTATTCTGTTTACACCAGCGGCCAACGTTTACCGTAAGCCGCTTGACTTTACTGTTTGTGCGTACTCTAATGGGCCCTTGATCGTCATTAGCGAAATATACGTTGTCACTTTGTCCCTTGAATCACGCACAAAGTCACTCAAATACCCTCCGGGATTTCGCATAAACAGGAAATAACTCCACAATAAAAAATTGTCTTTATAAAATATCAACGATCATTGGAATCGTCCTTTTCAAAGTTACTTCACAGAAATTGCATTTCATCCTTTCTCCTCATGTAATGAAAGGATAAGATAGTTATAGCGATAATACCCTTAAAAGTAATGACCAGGCGCTGAAATCATTATCACTTTACAGGTAAATACTGTAGTTTCACGCACAATAATAGTAATATGTACTTTACGTTAAAATTGAAAAAATTACTTTTTATGTCTATGGGTGGCTGCAAATACACGAAATATTTGTACATTTGCATACAAATTCAAAACAATATATTCATTCAACTATTTCACACTACCCGAAAACCATTATCAACATTGATCCACACTCAGACCTTGCGCCGGCTCGAGAGATTATTTACAATTGTTGCAATGAACTACAAATATTCAAAAAACAAAATTCAATTTTAATTATACTCCAAAAACTCTCAAGCTCATTTGAATGCGTGACGAGTTCAACTAGCAAAACTTGAATTTCGCTTTAAAAATTATTGTTGAAGTGAAAATGCAAACATGAATGTCTGGAAGTTGTTTCTCAACTGTGATTGTGATTATTTGAATGGGTTGTCGCGAATCTAGTTAGAAGGAGAAATCCCCAGTCTCCATTAATATCGCAGAAGTGAGGAGGAAGTAGGAATAAACAATTGACCGCTAACGTATAATACAAGCGCAATGATTGTCCGTTGCGGAACTGCAACTTTGCAGATTTGGAATCTGCTGAACTCATTTGAATATCGAGGAAAACTAGCGGTTGTGAAATAGCGGTAGCGCCAATCTCTAACTGCTATGGTCTAGGTAATAAATTCAGGTTGGCAAATCTACAAACCCGCTCTCTGACTTATTCAGAGAAAATTGGAAATTTAATGACCTATTATGCTTCAACGTATATCATTATTCCAATTTTACTGTCATAGAACCAGCTCCAATGCTGTTTGTCCCAATTTTGAATTGTGGTTCAATTAGCATCAAGTGCTCATTTTGTATTTTAAAAATTAGTAAAAAAAAGTTTAAGTTCATTATTTAATCCTAAACATATTTTCAATTGGAGCAAAAGGAGGTTATACGCGGCTGGCACTTTCGAAATAATTGACACAAGGTACGTGGCTCAGAAAATCTGATTTCGTCTTGGGAATAGGAGTACTCTCGCAGGATTGATCAGTTTTATAGCCCACGTGTACATCCTTCGTTGCGACGATGACCCTCGTTGAAAATGAGCATCGTGTATATATCAAGTCCGTACGAGCGATTTGAAAACCCACTGGAAATTTACGTGGATCGTTTCTCGAGGAATGAGGTGGTTTAAATGGTGCTATCCGGCTATCGTCCATAGAAGATAGTGGCGAGGAAGGCCGTGATTCGGTTCGAGATTGCCAGAGTCGCAAATGAGAGAGAAGACACAGGTGTCTTTTGCACTCTTCTTTACATATGTAACATTTTGGTAACAAACAATCAGAATGCTGAGCCTTGTGAATTTATAAAGCTTGAAATTACACATTGAAAAACTAAATGAAGAGCCTGCAATTTAAAAAATGTGATCTGTGAGCATGAGGTGGAAGATTAATATTTCATTTCAAGTCCAGATTCGTCGAGTATGTACATGGACTAATATTAAAATGCTTTATTTAGCTTTTCTCTTTGTCGGATTCCAAAGCAGCCTGCCAGTCAGAAAAATATTGCTTTTCTGCCCCGCGGCATTGGCGCGTACGTAACTTGAAAGTTGACGATCTGCGGAATCGAGCTACGCTCAGGGAACAAAGGTATATAAGAAGATAAATTTTAACAACTGTTTGCTTTGGATCGTCTGTAAAAGACAAAGCCGCCGGGGTGCTTCTGGTGCTCCCAGCCAGCCCTTATTTTTCCTCTGTTCATCGCAAGAAATAGTCTCCCTCGAGTAAAATCACAAATTCCCTTCTTGGCCTTTTTCTGATCCGTACAATTACCATTTTCCGCGCTATTTTGCGATTAATCCCATCGCTGGATCTACAACAGTAACTTACAGAAAATGAAGAAAGGACCAGTGCCATACGCTCACATGTTATATTTTTTCTTCGAACATAAAATATATCTACTTCCGGTTAATATCTGGATATGAGTATGTTATCAATTAATTCACTATAGGTCCCAGTATCATCCTCCACTCAAGCCCAGAAATAATAATTTTGACCTCAACTTAGAAAAACGGGAATACCTCCTAAACTAGAACCGGCCATAAGGGCCCTTTTCATGTGGACGCCCACATATTATGATGGTTTAAATTCATATCTGTAAAAATTATACTTGCGATTTTTGTCGATCGATCCACAGAAATGTTTTCGTTTTCCTGGAAAAATGTAATATATTTTTTCAAGTCGATCAACATTAATTTATTTCCCTGGAAGTTTGAAATTAACATAACGCTTTTAATAGAAAAAGATCGGTTTTCGAAAAAATTGAAAGAAGAAGTACTTATTATTAACTCTTTGTAAGTTAAAATTAGTCACCTTTCCAGGAATTCTCAAGAAAGAATTTACATGCATTAACTTTAAATTTTAACCCTTACCACCACTTTGTACTGTTCCCGGAAAATGCCCCGAAAAATACAAAATAGTTTCATGTCAAATTCATGGTAAAGATGATATTTTTTGCAATTTTTTCAACATCAATTTTTTTTATTTGATAAGTGACAAGTTTCCAAGTATTTTTTAAATAATTTTGAATTGTTTAAACAATTATTATTTGTTTGAACAATTTTTTTCACTCCGCAAGTAGTGAAAAGTTATTAATTTGTGGGATGTATGACACAGTTCAGGAATTTGAGTAGTAATATTTCTTTTTTCACATGTTTGGTAATTATTTAAGCAATTTTAATTTTTTCAAACAATTTTTTCCGTTTTAAATCGTAAAAAGGTATTAGGATCGGGAATGAATGACACAATTGATGAATCTTGACAGTGATATATTTTGTAAAGATATTTGGTAATTATTTAAACAATTTTTATTTGCCTGAACAATTTTTTCCTCTGTAGATCTTTAAAAGTGACTACTTTCTGGAATTGGTAACGTGGTTGATGTATTTTTATTGTAATATATTTTGCGGAAGACCGTTTGAAATTATTCAAACTATTAATAATCCTTCACTTGCTTATCTTCATAGTAAATGTGGAGAAAATTCTAAATTTTTCAAATCTATTACACTATGTCGCTTATAATCAGTACTTTCTTATCTCAGAAATTAAGCCCTAATATTCAGGCAATAATCTTTTCATTCTACTTCGTTTTTAATTATGTTATGGATACTTGTTTTATAAGATCGACATTGTTGATGTTAGAAAATACTGCTTGATAAGCGAAATAGTGTAATATATTCAAAAAAACTAAAAATATGTCCATCTTTGTTATAAAAGAGAACAAACGAATTTAATTTTTAAATAATTTCAATTGATTCCAGAAAATAATAAATCGCTGTGAAAAAGAAGTTTGAGCAAATGGAAATTGTTTAAATAATTTCCAAGCATTATCCAGAAAGTATATTTTCAGAGAATACTTGTCACTTATGGAACGAAAATAATTAATGTTGAAACAATTAAAAAAAAGGACTGTCCTGAGCATGAATTTGACATCAAGCTGCTATTTAAAATTTTTGGTGGCATTTTTCGGGCACAGTGCAAGAATTTCTTGGGGTGAAGGTGTTAAATTTAAAGATATTGGGTGAAAATTATTCCTTAAACATTCCTTAAGAAGGGACTTTTTCCATTTAAAACCCCATGGTAATTTTAGAAGCCAGGTGGCACGGTTAAGTGTTGACCGTTTTGAAAAAAGCGATTTTTTTTTTTTGAAAAATAAACAAATTGTAGGAGAGCTATGAGCAAAAATCAAAAGCCGAATTTTTTGACCACCCTACTTTGAATTATTTTCAAAACTGCGAAATTGAAAATAAGGAAAATTCGTGAGTTGTTTCGTAATTTACCTAGCTTTTTGTATAAATAACTGTAACTAATTTGACACAATTAAAAAAATTGCAAAGAGAGTCATGAAAACCGTATTTTGTCGAAAAAAAAAATAAAAAGTTTTATGGGTGATTAATGTTCGATAGTCAAATGTTATACTTAATATACTAATTAAAGTAAGAATATTTTACACATAAATTATCATACATAATGAAAACAAAATGAAAATTTGTAAATTTGTTTATTAACGACCATTCCAATAACATGAGGCCTTATTTGTCCTTCCAGTAGTCACGGCCATTTTTGGTCAGACGGACTTACTTAATATCAGTGACATCATCAGTAAAGAGCGCTATATAAATTATATTAAACTAATCCGCAATGGTTTTTTTTCAATCCGCAAGTTGTTGGTATTCATAAGGCAATCTACAAAATTTTGTAATTTGTTTACCTTTTTTTGCAGATTTACTTCCGTACTTGAGGGTAATACGTGAATAGGGATTCAAATAATTTTTTGGGAGTGACAAATTGAATGCATAAGGTAGATAAAAGCGGGAAGCTTATTTGAAATATATGTATACCTCAATATTACTTCGTACCTATAGTTCAATGTCACTTTCTAGACAACATCAAAGTTAGAAGTAGACCAAGTCATTATTGGGCATACATGAATGAATAAAAAATCATTTATATGTCTTATTTCTGTTATATACAATCAAATCATTTTTCAGAAATAGAATTTGAACATATGAGTTAGTTTTTTGTCTATTTTTTTTTCGTCAAGAATTCTTCTCTAATCAGTAAAGCGTCCTGTTAATGGATGTGTAGCGGCTTTAATCAAGTTAATGCAACCACGCGGGCCGATACACATCAACAGAAGGGTCGCGTATTCGCACTCACACCTATAGAAACGCACTGACATATTCAAGGAAGGACATCTGTATATATGCAAAAGTTCGAGAGGTGACTTATGCGAGTTACATACTTCGTGAGACGCGGTGCCATCGTGTGCCAACCGGAAGTATGTACGCCCGCCCATTTCCGGTGAGCGCGTTTCCCGCAGATTAGTTCGAAGAAAAATGCTTTGCTATTTTTTAAGTCGCGTTTCCAATACACTCCCGATACGATTTGTATGTACACGGATATATCCTCGACGAGCTTTCAGTCTTTGTTGTCATTTTGCAGCCCACGATAAATAACGAGGCTTTAAACGCCAGAGCGATTTGTTCCAAATCACGCGGATATGCTTGTTCCTGATTCGCCTGTCCTCGTAGTTTTCTGGGTTATCACAAGATAGAATCGCCGCACCGTCCCTCGCAGCTAATCGATTTCGTTTTGCCGGAAATCAACGCCGCTCAGGGGGCAACAGCGGAATGGCTATCGCAATTAAATAAGGAATGGAGTTCAGGAAATGCTTCAAAATCAAGTGGGAGGCGAGAATGGGTTTCATATTTTTATTTGATATTTTATGTATATATATACACTGTATCGCAATACATGACCTATATTTCTTTGACATTATTAGTATTTGGGTTTTCGGATTTATGGATAGAGTAAATTTAAACTTTGGATTTGATGAGAATTCGTATTTATTGGTTTCAGAGTACAGTCGCTAATGGTTTAAAAAAATAGTTTTTAGAATTGACGATCCTCGGTGAGCCTTAATCACCTACAATTGAAAAATTTTTGAACTCTATATTTCTTTAAAGGAAGCATCTTTCTAATTGTTAATGAGTAGTTCAAAGGATTTAAAATTGTGAAGGGACTTAACTATAAAGAAAATGAAAATAAATTGTTTGCATTTTTTTTTTAGTTTTCTTAGTATGACATCCAACAGGTAATAAAATCAAAATTTTGCGAAATACTTTTTAAATATAATAACTCCTCATTCTACAGGTTCTTTTAGTTAAATAAATGTGACGTTCCACAGGGAAAAGGTTCACTTCGTCGATATGGATTTACATATAGAAGCTTAAAGCAGGTAATATTACGTCATTTCAAGCCCAAGATGACCCATCTAGGTTAAGAATCGAGTCGCCAGGGCACTATTGAAGTTGGAACTTCAAAAACCCTCTTGTCGAGAAAAACGCATCTAAAGTTGGCGAGTGCCATAAGTGCATGTCTTACACTTTTTGTTCAAACATAAGAAAAACATACCAATCTTAGTTACTTCAAGGACATAAGTATAATATAGCGAGATATAGGATGGAGTGAAGTATGATTCCCCATTAAAACTAAAAAAACAATACTTTTGACCGTGATTCACAAAAACGCGAATATCTCGTAAACTACAATATAAAATTGAATTTTACTTCTTTTAAAAACGACTTGATACTTTATTTTGTTTAATATCAAAAACATTTAAAAACTATCAAGAATTATTCAACAATGCAGAGAAGTATAGTGCCAAAACGCCTAATGACAAGAAACCATTTTCTGCTATAAAAAAACATCCATAAAACGCATAGTTTTTAATTTATTAAATTCTTTTATCATTCTTTCTTACTCAGTTTTTAATTTTGAATAATAATTTATAAACAGTGATTCATAATATTCATAACATAAGAATTCAATATATCTTATTTTAAAAACAACTCACAGTTCAGTTGAAATAACTTCAACCCAAAGTTGCAAACACCAAGAGTGTTTTTCTTTACTTTAAAGCTGTGATGCCTTACAGCTATTTTCTGTCAAATACAAAATCCTTGTCAAAGCTGTTTTTGGAAAAATCCATTTTTTATTTCAAAAAATCAAAATTTTTATTTCTTCTCGAAAGCGAAGCAAGATATAAAAAAAGTGGAGAAAGTAAAGACAATTTTCCTGGGAAAATTGCTACAAAAAAATTCCCTTAATAATTTTTTAGCCCACTTCGTTTGTTTTCAAACTTTAGTTTTTTAATTTTGGGATGTAAAACTTGGTTTTCGCAATTTTATATAAACAATATAATAAGAATAGATAAATAATATGACGTTTTGTCAAAAAACGAAGTGAGATACAAAATTGTTACGGGAATTTCTTTTTAGCAATTTCTCCAAGAAACAAATTTGCTATCCTGACATTTTTCATATCTCACATCGTTTTTGAGGAAAACTGAAAATTTTGATTTCTTGACATTAGAAATGGATGATTGAAGAAAATCTCCGTTGAAGATTCCATTCTTTGTTGGAAAGTAGTCATAAGACATCCCGGATACAAAATCAAGAAAAACAAATATTGGTGCTCGCACTATTGGGATATGGTCATTTTAAAGGAATTGTGGGCTCAAACGTTTTCTCAGTTAAATTTCAATACGCTGTAAAACTCCCCACTCGTAATTAACAATAAAGAAATGTCGAGTGCAAAAACGCTCTGATAATCTTAAGGAAGAAAGAAAATTTTTTTTCTCTACAAAAACTTCCAAAAAACGCACAGTTTTCAATTTATCGAATTCCTTTATGAGACTTATTTACTCAGTTTTCATTGTGGAACACAATTTTCTAAAACATAATTCAAAATATGAAAAATAAATAATTAAAATTTACTTATATCTTGCAGGGCTCCATACTTTTCTCTTTTAATATTAAACACGTTTACTAAACAATAGTTTTAGATATATGAAGTATTCTATAAAGAAAAGTCCAGCGCAAGAACTTTGAGAATAAAAAGTATCGAGACTCACCGTAGATTACTGAATATGGTTAAAATTCTGATTTCGAATTTATGTAATTTTGACTTAGTCTAAACTCAATCGCTTTATTTTCAATTTTTTCAATAGTTTTTGTCAAGGCCCAAGCTTGGAAATGAATTGTTCAAAAGTTAAAAAATGTATTATCAGATAGAAAAATTCTATTAAAAATAAATACATTGACTTTTCCAGTGAAATATTTCCTCATTTGATTTTATTTATTATTTAAATATCGGTTGATCGTAATATCAAGCATTGAGTTTGCAACTTTTTTTTATACTTTTCTTTGGTTCACTCTACCTTTTTTACGCTTTGCATGACCTAGCGGTATTTTTCGGACGCAAACAAGAGTGGACACACCCAATCATTATGGTTCTTGTTGATTCCCTACGGATTAAATAATAGTGGTACTCATAGTTGCTTTTATGACTTGTATATTTCCTTGCCCATTATTCACATTCAAACTCATGGATTTTCATCCATTAAATAAACATTATTTCGCATTTCGTTTAATAAAGTTATATAATTACTATTTAACACATTCTATCGTTATACAATGCTAAACATGTTAATATATTTGGAAAAAGCTTATTTATAATAATGTCATAAAGTAAATTATTTAGTTGTACTGAATTAAATTTATTTTTATATTGTAAGTCAAAGTTTTATTAATTTTCATGTTAAAAAAGTAGATAGAATTTTCCAAATTAATTCAGTTATGGTTCAAAAATTGTAACCTTATTAATCATCAAGTGAGTGAGTAGGAGGGTCTGTTATAAAATTAGAATAGGGATTTTATAACGATATAAATATAATATCAAGCCAGAGAGTGTGATAGAAATAAATTATAGAATTAGAAAATATTGTTAGGCGAGCTAACATAAAATTGTTCTATTCATGACCCATTTCATTATTCAAAATTCTTAAAATGTGTGAATATAAAATTAGAATTCAATTATAAAATGAAATTGTAAAAATTTGAAGAACTAAGTTTCGATCATTCAAATAAATAAATCGAGTACGCGTATGAATTATTCAAAATTACACAGTGAGTGAGAAAGGCACACATAAGAAATAAATAACGACACACCAAATAAATAGCACGAGTACTCATCGATTATAGCAGAAATATGCTAAGGCCCTCAAGTGGGAAATCGATCACATCATTAAATCGAGAGTCGTAATAATTTATTTTCTGATTTGTAATTTTTATCGTCAGATTTAAAAACTATAAAAAATAGAAACAATCGGAAATTTTTTTACTGCACACTACACTTTCATCTCATCGTCGGAATTTTCTTAATAATTTATCACTCATCATTTTTTCTATTTTCCATAAATTTTCGCACCAAAAAATATTATCCTACCGGTACATATAATAAATTTGCAAAATCTGTCTTGCTCTGCGCGTTTGATAAAAGTAATTAACGACCCGGCGCTTACAGGGGAACAGCATTAGTAATGCATTACGTTGCGTTGCAAACACTCCTGTTTGCCGAGAGCCTTTAGATATATAATTCAGATGTGATCACTGCTATTGCAATGTTTTAAATTAAACGAAATCACAGCTTCCATATATACCTGCTAGTAGCTTTGTTGTTAAGCTCGCTTTATATTTAAACATATTCAACAAATTTTAATTTAAAAATCACAAATATGAAGTGCTTTAATCTTTAAATTTATTTACTTTCACTTAAGATTTAATTGAAATATATGATCAAGAATGTAAATACTCTATTCGAGTCATCGTATCATATATTCTAATTAAATAGCTCAGTAAAGTGCCTTTCACCTCAAAGGAACACAAATTTGCAATTTTTAAATAAATTATATTGTTTTCTGAGTGAACTTCGTCAAATATATATAATATTTTTTTCATTCATTGATTCACTTTGTCCAGACTGAAGCTTCTATATTTCAACCACGCACTTATCGGGTACTTATGTCTCTTGATTTTTCTTTCTACCCCACAGTTTCGCAGTTCATAAGACGACAGTTTTACATCTTATAAAATTCTGTTTCCACTTGAAATTGCAATTGAATTAAGATCCTTCAGTTTGACTTGGAGTATCAAATTCTCATCATGTTAGACAAAGATAACAATCAATTTCATCTCACTTCAGGATCATTTAAAATTAGATAAAATGCTGTGGAAGTTCCTTTAAAAAAGGCACTAATCACAGCTACAGTTACTTCCTGAAAATAATACCTTGTTACATTATATATTAAAGAGTCTTTAATTGAAAATATTCAAAATTGAGGAATAATGATTTGCAAATCGTTTAAATAAAAGAATTTCCAATCGTAACTCTTCAAAATCGTACAATCTCGAATGTTGAATCTTTGAAATGGAAGAGTTTTTGGTTGTGAAAATTTACAGTTTAAAATTCTGCAAGTTTTGATTTTTGAAATTAAAATTTACGTATTTTTGATAATTTCCATTTAAAACTTCATCAATTTGGAAGTTTTATAATTGAAAAATGATTACTTTTGATCTTAAAAATCATCACAATTTAAGAATTTTTATTTGTCAATCTTCAAAATTTAAAAAATGTAAACTGAAAATTGTTAAAATTGAAGAATTTTCAATTATAACTCTTCAAATTGTAAAGTTGTACAATCGAAAATTCTACGCCATAGAAACTTTTATTTGTCAATCATTAAAATTGAAGAATTTTAATCTTTAGATCGCTATATTGGAAGAATTTTTAATTTTCAATATTCAAAATTGAACTATTGAGAACAATGTTCCAAATTACATACCTTTGAAACATAAGCCATACAAGTTGAAGCATTTGTAATTATATGTTTTTAAATTTGAGAATTTTAAATTGTAACTCTTCGAAATTACAGATCTTTGAATTGTTAATTTTGTTAAGCAGAAGAGTTTTTAATTTTGAAAATTTTCAGTTGAAATTCTGTAATTTTGATGATTTACTTCCAAAATTTGTTCAATTTGTATGGCTTGAAATTAAAAACTTGACTTTTGTCCTTCAAAATCATCAAAATTCAAGGATTTTGATTATTTATTAGTTTTATTTTAGTTATTCATCATATCTTGTAATTGTAACACTTCAAAATTGTAGAACTTTGAATTACAAATCTTTAAAATTAAGGAATTGTAAACTGAGCATTCTTGAAATTGAAGAATTTTATTTCTTAAATGTTTCAAATTAAAGGATCTTCAATCGAAATTTGTTTCTTTGCTTATAATTCCTTCTGGGATAAAATCTTATATTTATGTGAAAGTTACAGATTACTGAAAGCCGATTAGAGTTGAAATTAAAATTATGAAAGCTAATGTAGCTATCTTAGTATTTTTTCAATTTATAATTACTAATTATATTTCATGACTCTTAGAATTTAAGCATATATTTGAATTTGATGATGAAGCAATCAGCTTAAGAAACGCATAATTGGCGCGCGTGGCGTGCTATTTTGATAGTATGAAAAAATAAGCCAAGTGTGGAAAATGCGAAAATCCATGGTCTGTATACTGTGTTGGAATTATGAATAGTCAAATAATAATTGCATGCTCGTTTTTCACTCTACGTCGATGATAGGTTCTGTCTCTATAGATTCTGCTTGTCTATCTATTATATATACAGCATATTGTTCGCCCAGGTAAATGATTATTATGTCGCCTTTAACGTTGCAAGAAGCTAGAGGCCGATGTAAAGGGAAGTTGAGAACGATATGAAAAACACAGCTTATGACTGTCGTAAAGATTACGGTACGATGAGGGCTGGTGTGTACTCTGCTCGTTACCTCCCGACACCCCTCATGAGCCCTTCTAGTGGAATCGTAACGCCTGTTTTACATAGAGAGACCATGAAAAGCCTCTCGACTGTTTTGCTATTCCTCTACATGGAAATTATCATCATTTAGCCTTTTCGAATGGAAAATTTTAATTGAAAGTTTAATTAAAAAAATTACAGTGTTTGGTACATTACGACTTAACAGTAACGCATCACAGTTATGTAAACATGTTTCTGATTCGTTACCATTACCATTACATGTAAAAAGTAGTACGTCAGCTTGACTTCACTTCAGAAAAATAAAAATTTAGATGTTTAAAATAATGAAATAACAAAGCAGAGTGTCAAGTAAATTTTTTCAAAAATTATTAAGAATTTCCACAATCTGTGAAATGTAACTATAGAAAATTAATATTCTCAGAATTGCTAAAGATTTTTTTTTTTTTTTATTAGTTGAATGTTTATAGTCGCATCAACTGCCAGGGTCATTAGCGACTGTACTGTAGGGTT
>JAABKJ010005423.1:0-23083 GCA_011634705.1 Andricus grossulariae
AAGAGAGGGTACATTTTATTACGACGAAGGAATTAGCCAAGAGATTAGAACTTCTTAGAGCAAACACGAGACTCTCGAATATTGAAGATAAGCATCGAGAAGGAATAAACAAAATTGTCCAAAGTTATCACGATATTTTTAGCTTAGAAGGAGATCCTCTCCCATGCACAAATTTAGCAAAACGCGAAATTATCTTGAAAGATCAGAGACCCATTAACATTCCTTCTTATCGCCAACCAGGGTGTCATAAAGCTGAAATCAATCGTCAAGTGAAGGAGATGCTGAATAAGCGAGTAATCTCTATGTCAAAATCACCCTTCAACTCTCCATTGTGGGTAGTTCCGAAGAAAGTTGATGCTTCTGAAAAAAAGAAATGGCGCATTGTCATTGATTTCAGGAAGCTAAACGAGAGAACTGCCCTAGATGCATACTCGCTACCAATAATCGATGATATACTGGACCACTTAGGAAAGGCGAAGTTCTTTTCAGCATTTGATTTAAGCTCCGAATTCCATCCAATACCTATGGATCCAGAATCAACAAAATATACAGGTGTTAGTACACAGGAAGGTCATTTCGAATTCGAGAGATGGCCGTTCGGTCTTAAGAATTCGCCGGCAACCTTCCAATGGATGATGGACACAGCTCTTAGAGGTTTGGTAGGAAAAATTTGCTTTGTTTATCTTGACGTCATCGTCGTATTCGGCTCAAGCCTCAAAGAACACAATGAGTACCTCGTCATACTGTTCGAAAGACTGCGACAAACGGGATTGAAGTTGCAGCCTGACAAGTGTGAGTATCTCAGACCAGAGTTAGAAAATCTGGGTCATGTAATCACAGCAGAAGGGGTAAAACCAAATCCCAATAAGATTCAAGCGGTAAGGGACTTCAAAATACCCACAAATCCAAAACAGGTGAAATCGTTTCTGGGACTCGCTGGGTATTATCGAAAATTTATTCAGAACTTTTCTACGAGGGCTAAGCCACTCATAGACCTCGCAAAGGAAAATCATTCTTTTCAATGGACATCAGATTGCGAGAAAGCTTTCGGAGATCTAAAGAACTGCTTATGTTCATCGCCAGTGTTAAGATACCCTGATTACAAAAAGCAACTTGTTTTAACGACAGATGCTTCAAATGTAGGTCAGGGGGCCATCCTTTCTCAAGAAGGCCATCCCTGCTGTTATATTTTTAGAGCACTCAATAAACCTGAAACGAATTACGACACAACAGAAAAGGAACTGCTTGCTATAGTTTGGGCAGTCAAAGGATTGAGGCAATACTTGCTAGGAAGAAAATTCATAATCCAAACAGACCATCAGGCCCTGAAATGGCTCTTCAATATTAAAGATGTAGCGTCTAAACTACTCAGATGGAGACTTCGCCTTGAAGGTTACCAGTATGCAGTCGAATATATATAAAAGGGAAAGAAAATACAGCCGCCGATGCATTGTCGCGTATGTATCCAACATGTGAAGGAGACGGTGAAGAAGGACACGCAATAGAAGTTCCGGACAGCAACACTGCACACGAACCTTTTGAAACGAACAGCGAAAATGATGAAGTGGAGCCCATGCAGCTTAGATTCGTTGAATCCGAGGACCAAAAAGAAGTAGTGGAAGAATATCGGGCATGGAAAAGAAATAGATTCTCTAATAAAGTTAAGACAAAACCTGTCACTAACGGAAAAAACTGGATAAAAGTGAGCAAACAGAATCTGTTTTCCCTCTTACGAATCCAGCTCCCTGATTATCAAAAAGAAGACTGGATTAAACTGCTGTATAAGATGATCAAGGATTTCAATAATCGCAAGAACTGGAAAATCTTCAAGTTTCACATGGAAGACCCTTTAATAATAAACACTGAAAAAGTGCGATTGTATGACATGCTCAAATTTCTTATTTATAAAAAATTCCCAGTATATGCATTCTTTGTATGTGATCGACCAAAAAAAAAAGTTAAAAGAAGAAGACAAACAAAACCTCTTGCCTGAAGCACATGAAAACATCGGATCAGGTCACTTTGAAGGAAACAAAACCATAAAGCGACTTAGAGAAATTATCTCTTGGGATAATATGGAGAATGAAGTCATCGACTTCATTAAAAAATGTGACACCTGCCAGGGAGAGAAGTTCAAACGTATCAGGCCAAAAATCGAAGCAGCGATTCCCGATGTACCGGTGGCTCCTAACGATAAATTGCAGTGGACATTTTTGGACCACTGCCTGTAACACAATCTGGAAACAAGTATATGCTCTCCATCCAAGATGTTTTAACAAAGTATCTGGTTCTAGTACCGCTCAAAGAAACCAGCAGTGAGTCAATTATAATACAACTGATGAAACATTATATATACATATTTTAATCTCCGAAACAGATTCTGACTGATCAGGGAGCAAACTTCGTATCAGAATTAGTCCAAAAATTTGAACATCTATTTAGAATTAGGCACATAAAAATTACAACCTTCCACCCTCACGCGAATGGATCATTAGAGAGAACCCATGCAATGGTGAAGGATTTGTTAAAAACCTTTATCGCCGATAATCAAACTAAATGGGACTTGAACCTCAACCTTACTTGCTTGGCTTATAATGTAGCAGTTCATGAAAGTACTGGGTTAACACCTTTCGAAATGACCCTTGGCAGAACAGCAAACTTGCGTTTGATTTTCGCCACCACCAGTTCTTTAAACCATCAAGAACTCTTGGATATGCCGAGGCAGCGGCATGAAGCTTATTTAGCAAAAGGAAAAGAATCCATCCAGAGGACACAGGAGAGATTAAAGAACTTACAGGATTCAAAAATTTTCATTTTAAACCCTATTTTCGATGCCGGAGATCTTGTACTTGTCTATAACGAAACTAAAAGAAACAAGTTAGATTCAGTATGGTTAGGTCCAGCAACAATAGTACGGCGTTCCAGCCAAACTAATTACGAAATTCTTTTTGAAAATAAATATCTCACAATTCATGCAAATCGTCTGAAACCATACTATCACTAAACTCATGTTCTCAGAATGCGGACTGCCCGGGTCATCCTTTCACTCATATCCTCCATTCTTTGCCTCGTAGTGATTGCACTCCACGACGTCACTATTTTTGCGGAAGATTTAGGCGACGCTAGATTATACCACAAAACTTGGCACTTATATTCATCGGTCGACGTAGACAATGTAAATACTAGGGTCAATAACCTGATGGGGAACTATGAATCAACAACTAACATGTGTTTGAATTGCACTGAACAATTTGAGTTGAGCCTCATCAACGCTAGGATGAAACGACTATGTAGTCAGCATTGCCTTTTAGATAAGCTGTTAGGGGGAACACACAATAAAAAAAGAGGATTGATTAATGCAATAGGTAGTATATCTAAGAGACTGTTCGGGACTTTGACAGAATCTGATTTGACGTATGTTGATCATGAATTAGACAAACTTTACTTAGAAAACAAACAGTTAGCTTCCAGTCTTCAAAACCAAACGCAGGTAATAAGAATGATTTTAAATTCTCGCTCTTATGATGGTGAATAACTTTTTGTACATAACCAAAAAACCTCCGAGCGGCTCAAACAAATGAGCACTCGAATAAATAATAACACACAAAATTTGTCTATTTCAAATCCAATAATAGTCATGACTTCGCTTGTGGATGAGTTAAACGAAAATATCACACTATTAATCAATTCAATTAACGACGGTAAACATGGTATAGTACATCCGAACATTTTAACACCAACATTGCTCATTGAATCCCTCAAAAATTTTGAGGATAAATTTAACGTAAAGTATGCTTTGTCACTCATAGAAGTGAATTATCAACATATTATTGACATATCTGAAATAAGCATTGGTTTGAATAATAGGAAATTATTGTACATACAACATGCAACATGGCAATCAATTTCTTATACCCGTTCCAAAGGAACAGTTCATTTTTTTGAATAATCCGAAAACCATGTACGTCCCCACGAATGAAAGAGAAATATTAAAGTGCAAGTTACACTAAAAAATCAAAATCTGTCAACGACCTCATCCAACTTACTTGTTAGCTGATACACATGGTTGTGAAAACCAAATTATCTGTACTAGCATTAAAATACTAGAATTATGAACATGTGAAATATCTGTTCTCGAAATCGATTATTTAGTTTTTATTACCTTGGCAGAAAGTCAAGGATATATCATAGTTCCTGAAAAATCTATCGACTTGACAACTAACTGCGAAGGAATAATTAAAGATATTAAAATTACCGAGGCATCACTTCTATCGTCAGAAAGCAATTGTATTTTAACCACCGAAGGTGCCATGGTTAAGTTAAAACAAAGTAAGGAACTGAGCAAACACGTCTATTATACAAAAAATATTTCCATTCCGTATACCAGTAACGATCTAGATTTACTCAATGATAAACTACTACCAATCCAAAAACAGATTGATAATGAGCAATTACTGCAAGCAGGTAGAACATTAGATGATATCGATGATGTTTTAAATAGAGTCAGAAATGAACGGCGAACACGAACATGGACTGAAACCACCACAGAAACTCTTACGTACTCAGGTTATATTGCGTTAGTATTAATAACCTTATTCTCAATGTACAAGTGCGGATTCTGCGATTTAGTGCAAAAACGTTTACCGAAATTTTGTCTCAACCTATTTTATGCAACGAATAATATTAATAATAACGCAGCCCCAACCCCGACTATTGTTACCTACGTTCCGCAGGCTCCTCCTGAACATCAAATTGAAACTAGTGATCCGTGAGTAGCACCTAAGGTCGTTAAATTGCGTTTTTCAGGAGTAAAACGAGTCTAATGAGGGGGGTGTAATACTTGTACTTCAGCAGTCTCCCCTCTTCTAGATTCTAGCTGAGGGTAGTTCACCTACAACGCCTATACAAGGCCCTCGGGGCCTCAGTAGTCCTTGCGCCCTGTCTACGGATAGGTCAGTCTTTGTGTCTTTCGGTTTAATAAACTAAAGTATCTCATATCCAAGTTAAATGAGTGTAAATTTCTAGACCGTCACAGCATTCTCTAAAATTAAAAATCTGATTCTTTCTTTTGCTGCTTACGTAGTATATGCGCATCCGGCATATTTCGCTGGATTTAAATTTTCTCTTCGGACATATTTGCCGGATCTTCATTTTCTGTTTTGGCACATTTCGCCGGATTTTACTTTTCTCTTTCGGCATATTTTTCATAACGCCATAATTTTCCGTAAATTATTATAAATTTCCAAAAAGGACCCCGCACCAAATATATGGTACAAAGGTCTCGGTGGAATTTTCAAAGTTTTTGATATTTTTTAGTCTACGCTCCCGTGATCAAAAAATCCTAATGACAAAAAACCAAATTATAAACAGTTTTCGCACAAGGATGATTTAAAAGTCAGATTTTGGTACATATTTTTACCTGTGGAGTGGAATATATCACAGAATTTTTTCCACCCTTTGCATTGCTCTCGTGCAAGTTTATGTAGAAGAAGAATTGCACGGACGAACAATGCGATGTAATCCCGCTGGAAGTGATGAGCGCTAAGCGTTCGGGCCATGCGCTAAGCGCTTAGGCAACGCACAAAGCGTTCAGATTATTGCATGTTATCGCGCTTCAAACGCGATATTCGATTTCTATTATCAAGAGGCCTTTGGTTCTCTGAATCGGTGATACAAATAGCTAATTTAAAAACGCATGACAAACGCTACTTGCGATAGAAAGATTGCATACCAAGTTCGTCTCAAAGCGCTGAAGTTGAATGGCCAGACAAAAGAATCGATACTCAGCGTTGCTATTGGGCACTGATCCACCAGTTTCTGTCAAAGACTCTAAAGTACCTTTTACAGAATTCTTCTTTCGTGCCAACGCTACCATCCTACCTTCAACGCTAAGAGTTTAAGAAAAGCACTCAGACAACATAATAAACTCCCAGCGTTGCTGTTTGGCTTTGATTCGCCAGATAAAGTCAAACAGTCTAAAACACTTCATAAGGAATGCTTATCTTGTTCCAACGTTCCAATTTTAACTTCAACGCTAAGTGTAAAAGGTAAGTATGCACGTAGATCACAAAATCAACATTCAGTGGTGCTGTTTTCGTAATCATAAATAAATACCACTTGGGGTGGTAGCTGGAGAGTTTGATGAGTTGATTTTGTTGTATGAATGCTTTCTTAAGCGTTTGGCGTTGAAGTTAAAGTGGGATCGTTAGAACGAGATAAGCATTTCTCCTTAGGTCTTTTAGACTGCTTAATTAAAACTGACGAATCAAAGCCAAACAGCAACACTCGGAGTAGGTTTTGTTGTCTGAGTACTTTTATTAAATGTTTAGCGTTGAAGGTAGGATGGAAGCGGTGGCACAAAAGGAAAATTCTGTAAAAGGTGCTTTAGAGTGCTTGACATACACTGGTTGATCAGTGCCAAATTGCAACGTTTGAAGCTCGCTAACATTATATGAACGCTTTGCGCGTTGCTTAAATGCTTGACGCAACGCCCGAACGCTTAGCGCCTCTAACTTCCAATGCGATTACATCGCATTGTTCGTCCGTGCAATTCTTCTTTGCATAAACTTACACGAGAGCAATGCAAAGGATGAAAAAAAGGCTGTGAAATATTCCACTCTACAGGTAAAAATAGGCACCCAAATCTGACATTTACATAAATCGTCGTAGCGCAAAAACTGTTCATAATTTGAGTTTTTGCCATAAGGATTTTTTGATCAGGAGAGCATGAAGTAAAAAATATCAAAAACTTTGAAAATTACACCGGGACCTTTGTTACGTCTCATAATAAACGCCTCACATAAATAGTGTTGGTCAAACAACTACTCCTTTCAAAGTCTTATGAGAGGCGGGAAGGCATATGTGTGACTGGTTACAGAATTATTATTTTTTATTATTATCTCGATTTTTAATCAGAGTTATGAATAGATAATAGATTCCGAATTTATCATATGGGGTAAAATTTGCCAAGAGTCACAGCCTAAAATTTGGTTATCGTCTATCTCATTCAAACTCCGCCAGACAGTAGTGCTAGTGGACCTCTTAAAATTATGTGAAGGAGGCACACCTAGTACAATGGGTTGTCAAGATAGAGGGTCCCGAATTTTCGAGGATTCACCCCGACTGCTAACATTCAATTGTACATAACTCCTGATCCAGTTATCCAATTTTACTTTTTTATGAGGGTTTTCAAAAGATATTTTAACAAGGTTTACAATAAATATAATTATAAAACGCTAAAAAAATTATTTCACCTTGATTTTTCATTTTAAATAACATTTTTGCGATTTTCTCCCAATGCAGCATTTTTGATATTTTTTTAATTAGGCTAGAAGAAAAGCTTGATTTTTTCGCTTGAAAAATATCCAAAAACGAAAATGGGATGAAAAATATTGGTTGAGTTGTAGAAGGTCATAAGAGAGCGGACGCCTCACGCCAACTAGCCACGGCGCTACTGGGCATGCTGCAGTGACTCAGTCGTTCTAATAATTGATAAAAATTATTTTTCTGTTAACGTGTAACGAATATTTTATTTTATTCTTACTTTGATGTAGCTGGAGAACGACTTAGATACTTTCTTAATTAAATAATCAGAATGGTTACATTGCAGGAAAACGACAGTTAATAATAAAATTATAAACGATTTTAGTGGATAGTTCTGCTCATCTGTTACATGTCGAGATGGTTTTTGATAAGTCCTCTTTCTTCTTTGGGTACTTTTTGGTGTGAGTCCCCTTAGCTCTCACAGTGTTACTTAAAAAATGATTTTTTAATTTAATTTAACGTTCACGTCGCTCTTCTCTTCGCGATCTATAATTTGCGATGAAATCTATTTGCTTTCTGGCCGCGAGATATCTAAATTGTTATGAAAGTATCAAAAAGTCGGAATAAAATTGAATTTTTTTTAGCGTAAGCAGAAACATCATTTTTATAAATTATTAGGACCACTGCGTCGCTACTGCACGCCTAGTAGCGCCGTGTCTAGTTGGCGCGGGGCACTCGCGCTCTTATGACCTTCTATAACTCAAACAATACTTTACATCTCATTTTTGTTTTCGGGTGGTTTTCAAGAGAAAAAATCAAGCTTTCTTTCTAGCCTAATTAAAAAAATATCAAAAATGCCGCATTGGGTGAAAATCGCAAAACGGTTCTTTAAAATGAAAAATTAAGGTGAAATAATTTTTTTATCACCTTATAATTATTTTTATTCTAAACCTTGTTAGAATACCTTTTCAAAACCCTTATAAAAAAGTAAAATTGGATAACTGTATCAGGAGTTATGTACAATTGAAAGTTAGCAGTCATGGTGAATCGTCGAAAATTCGGGCCCCTGTATCTTGACAACCCGTTGTACTAGATGCGCCCCGTTCACGGAATTTAAAGAGGTCCACTTGCACTACAATCTGGCGGAGTTTGAATAAGATAGGGGAAAACCAAATTCTAGGTGGGGACACTTGGCAAATTTTACCCCATTTTAGAACATATTAGTTATTAGATTAGTTAGTATTTAAACAAAGTATCACAATTTATTAAAAATTGAAACTAGAAATTACCCCCCCCCCCCTTGCAGCAATGGGATGTCCCATTTGATCACGTTTATGTCCCTGGTTATCTCAGGGATAATCTGTCGGAATATTCTGCCATGTAAAAAATTTGAGTATCCCAGGTAGCGTGCCGTAGACATCCTGGATATCCTGGTGATAACAAAATTACCGCCTTACAGGATATACCGACGGGTTATTCCCTGGATATCCCTACACGGAGAAAAATGGATGTTTAAAGTTAGAGTCAAAATTTAGAGAGCCAGTCATTCCTTCTAGATGGTCGAGTGGTCCTTCCAAAATTTTGTCGACATAGTCAGAAAGACTCTTATTTTATGGCCAGTCTGACTGTTATAAGGAGATCAGAAACACTATCAGGGATAAATAAGGTATCCCTTTCGGGATAATATATACGATCATCTTGTTCTCACTCATTTAGACCATCCAAGAAGGAGCAGATGAACCTTTGCTTATGTTCGATTGTTCAATTGCTCGATATTTGCGCGTCAATCATGCGCGTGGTGCACTTCAATGGGGGATTTTAACGATCGTATTCTGTAAATACCTATAATACTTAAGATATATAGTTGTGACACTCGAGACATTCAAGATTGATCTTTTTGAGGTTAATACAAATTTAATGTAAAATATGATTATTTCAGCAATCGCTGGTAATTCTAGCAATAATTAATTTAGCTTAAACTTTATTTGTATTCATTAATTTAAAAATAAAATTTTTTCTCTCAGCTCTCACATACATCCCCACTTTCGTGCGAGGATACATGGCAGGGCCAGGGTCGTCGTACTCGTGCTCGTATGTAGAGAGATGGAACTGTGGACGAAATATAATCCAACTATTTAGAGGTAATTAATTATTATCAAAGGCGGATCCACTTCATTCATATTTTTCAATTACATTGTTCACATTTACGATATATCTGGAAGCACGTGCTTGTTTGGGTCCGTGCATACGTACATTTAATCACGTATATTTTGGTTGAAAATGCAACTGTTCGGCTGAAAAGTAATCTGTTTTAGTTGAGGATCCAACTACTTTTGTTGAAAATTTTTCTTTCCTGGTGAAATTAAATGGTCTCAATTTAACACTGAAATATTTTTCTGTTGAAATATCAATAATTATATTTGTTATCGAAAAATCATCTTCCTATACTCCTTGGTTGAAAGTAGAAATACTTTCTTAAAAATACATTTTTTTGGTAGAAGTTTATTATTTTAGTAGAAAATGTGTATCTTCAGTTGAAAATTAAACTCATGTTTTAAAATTTCTCTTTTCTAGAGTAAAAAGGATTATTTCTTAAACTAAAAATTTAACTATTTGGTTGGAAATGAACTTTTCTGTTGAAATTTCATATTTTCGGGTAGAAAATTCTACTGTCTTATAGGGAAAATTCGTCTTTTTTTCGTTAAAATTCCAAAACTATTATTAATTTCCAACTATGCGGTAGAAAATTAAACTTTTTCGTAGACGATTAGTCTTTTTCATTACAAATAATTTTTTGAAATGAAAAATTAATTTTTTTCAAATGAAAATTTACCTATTCAATTTTTTCTTAAAAATTAGTTTTTTAATTTTACAACTGCAACTATTTGGTTGAAAATTAACGTAGTTTGTGAAAAATTCTTATTTTTCGGCTGGAAATTAATCTTCTGAATTGAAACGTCATCTAGTTGGTTACAAATATATGTATTTTGTTGAAAATTTATTTTTTGGGTTAAAAACTAATTTTTGTAAGTTAAATTATAACTATTTGATTGAAAATTAACTTTTTTGTTGAAACTTCATATTATCGAGTTGAAAATTCAAATATTCTGTATAGAAAATTCGTCTATTTTTCTCGAAAGTTCAACTGTTTCGTAAAAGATTCGTCTTTCTTAATTGCAAATTCATAAACATAACATTAAAAACATAAAACAATTTATGTAATTTCTTACCAATTCACTTTTTTTTTGGTATAGAAGATCCATAATTTTAGTAAAAAATTCATATCTTTGGTTGAAAATGAACTTTCTCGTTGACTTCCCCTTTTTGGGGTAAAAAATAAGTTTTTAAAATAAAAATTGAACAATTTGGTTGAAACATGAACTTTTTTGTTGAAATTTTATATTTTCGGGTTGAAAGTTTTATTGTTTTATATAGAAAATTCGCCTTTTTGTCTTTAAAATTCAACAATTTGTTTGAAAAGTCAACTATGTGTTAGAAAATTCAAATTTTTTGCTAAAAATAAATTAGGAAATAGTTAGGGAATAGATTTATTTGGATCTAAAATAATGTATTAGCGAGTTCAGATTGATTCGGATTTATTCGGTTTGAAGTTGATGTTCGTGCAAGAATTGAGAAGGATTGAAAAGACTTTTCAGATGAGCCTCGGATTCTTCGGATTGGGCGCACGGACTAAAAAGGATTAAAAAGTCTTAAGGACATTGAAAACACTAAGACTTGCTTGGGATGAGTCGTTGGATTCATTCTTGGGCATCGGATTTGGAAGGAGTGAAATTTTGTTTACGATTGATGTGCGATTCATTGGGATTGGTTTCGTATTCACACTCATTCATTCGGACTGGTGTCGGATTCTTTCGGATTCATTCTGGTCGAATTCAAGAAGTCCTACCGATTGCATTTGGGGTCGAAACATGGATTGAGAAGGGTCGAAGAGGATTAAAAAGTTGCTTCGGATTATTTCGGAATAATTCCAATTGGTTAGAATTGCGAGTTATTAATTATTATTAATTATTATTATTAAAAATAATGAATAATTATTATGTATTATTATTATGTAAAAAAGTAAATTTATTTGTTTGCATGAAGCAGTTAGTTGCTTTTCACTATTGCATCACATAAATTCTGTTAATTCTGTCTCTGAGCAGAGTTGAAAGCAAACTGAGCAGACTTGAGCAAATTTATGTTTTGAAAAATCTCATTTATAGTGCTTTCTGCATGAAAATGTTGCTTTGTTAGGTTTAAGTCAATTGAATCCCCTGGAAAACGAAAAAAAACATGTTTTAACTACAATAGATCCTAGTTTATCGCTTTCTGAATCAGGCCAATTTATCATAAAATCTTGTTAAACGCGAGTTTCTGAAAATATTGCTCTTCCTTGAACCAAGCATTCATACTTCTACCTAAAATAGTCTAATTTGATTTTTTTTTACATATTTCCTTGAGAAATGGTTTAAAAATAATGTAAATAATTTGCGAAAATTCATATTTTTTAAAACGAGCTCACTTTTATAAGAAATTATTCAAATTATACTATATTTAGGTACACTTATGAATGTTTGGTGCAACAAAGCGATATATTTTCAGAAACTACGCGCTTAAAAAGATGTTATAGAAAATTGGTCTATATCAGGAAGCGATAACCTAGAATCTATTGTAGTTAAAACATTGTTGTTTTTTATTTTGTCATGGAATTTATTCTACTTATGTAAACTTAAGACAAAAAAATTTTCATGTAGGGTGCACTAGAGATGAAATATTTAACTAAATTTGAAATTATACACAACATTATTTACGAAATGCACCAGAAATGAGCAATATAAGAAACAACTGATTGTTTACTGTTTCAAACCAATTTAAAAGGGTTCTATATATCGCTTGCCTTAAACACTTGGGATCTTTTTTAGAAGGCAAAACTGAAGGGTTCAATCAAATAAAACATTCAGACTGAGCTGTTTTTAAGCCAATGTTTAAAAACGACTGTACTCAAAAAGTCACCTAACGATTTTTCTCATTTTCAACTTAAAATATTCGGGAGTTGTCTCAAAAAAAAAATCAGCAAAAAACTGGAATGAAAGTTGGTTCAAGCTAAGCATGAGTTATATAATTCAAAAAAATCGTGGAGAAAATTACTTCTATTCTGAAAATTCCATAATAATACATTTTGTTTCCAATTGCCAGAAAGCCATTAGAATTCACTGAAGCATTTATTTTTAATAATTTTAATCACTTTAAAAAGATCTTTCTACACATTCATAAATTTGTTGTTTGATTATTTTGGATTGTAGAATATAAATCTCCGAATTATATGATTTTGCCAGGTCAGGTCTATGGACCAATATATTGGGCATTTTTTCTCAAGACGAAAAATCAAAGTTGTCCGATTTAGTTCAAATTTGGGCAAAGTTTGGTGCTATTGGATCGCAGTTTATGGGCGTGCATTTTGTCATTTGGATAAACATTTTTTTCCAGGGGAAGGGCGTGAAAATGTTTAAAATTTCGTGGATATCGCCTACTTCGGCGAATCTGAGCTCTTCCAATGTTGATTAGAAAAGTGTAGTCAAGTACAGTTTCGAAAGGTTTTTCCACGCCCTCTTCATTCATTATAAAAATTTTCTGGAAAAATAAATATCCCACCTTTACAATTGAAAGTCAAAAACCATTTTTTTTTTAATGTCATAGTTCTTTTTTGCGTAAGAAAAAGCTTACGTTCTTCCCTTTAAGAGGTTTGAGGTTAAAAAGTGTTACTTTTATTTTTTATTCATGAAAATAAACGATGAGTGTTTCTGAGAAGATAGCATCTTTTTTAGCAATTTGTAAATTTTTAATAACAATAAAAAAATGTTGTTTACTACAATTTCGAAAGGGTTTTCGCGCTCTTTTCAACGGCTATAACCATTTGTTAAAAAAAAATAACTATTTCACTTTTAACAATGAAAGTCAGAAATAAATTGGCCTTTTTTCATAGAAGAACTATTTCTGAAATTTTGTTCTGGTCTAGAAAGAAAGCTCGTCTTTTTCCTTTCAGAACCTTGACCTGTAAATTACTATCCAACAGTACACTTAAGATGACCTAAGTTTGACTTAAATCGGACAAATTTGATTCTTTGAGTGGATACACTTATGAAATACTGCCCGATATGCTATATTTTGCAAAATGAAGTAGAATTTTTTATTTTACCCGTCGCTTGATCCTCCTTGGCGTATGTTTTTGAGAAAAAAAATAAGAATTTTTAATTAATTTCAGAAATATGTATATTTTTTACTGTTGAATAAGCCTTATTTTCCGCAAAGTATAAATAAAGAATAAAAAAGAATTGAGTACATGATTTTTTTTAGTTTTATGGTTAAACTGACATAAATTAGATTTTTTTGTGCCACACTATTTATATAGAGGGTGCAGCTGTAGTCAATGAAAATAACCTATCTCAAGCTCAGTGTAGGAGAGAATCTCGCAGAGTCGAGATGTCGAGATTGCTACATTCGCACTAATTTCATCAATTAGTTTTAGATTAATCAATACTTAAAAATAAATAGTCCAATAAAACAAGTAAAGCTTTAAGTATTTCCATATCAATTATACTCGTACATTTGCAAAGGATTTGCATTTTTCAAGGAATATTCTTGGTAAGTTAGATTTCAGTAACAAAAATCTTGCACTTTTAATTAATTTTCCAAAGGCCACATCTCATAAAAATTGTAGAATATTCTCATAAAATTGAAAAGAGATTGATTTTAAAAATTAGCTGTCCTATATGGGGTTTATTGATCTTCCGCAATATATTCGGGGACGTTCGGTACTTCCCGTCACTCAACGTTCGTGCGTTATGTGCTATAAAAAGCACGCCTTTTTGTTACCATATTTAGCTAAAAAGAACATTTGCGATCTGATCTATAAGATATTTTCTTCCACTAATAAAATTGGGTTATTTTCAGGAAACTTTTAGGCAAACAAATATCAAATCAAAACCAATGTCACATTACAAATATTATTCTTTTCGCGATCCTATATTTGGTGGTGATATTTTATTTGGAATTGGAGGACTCGTTATGAATTTTGCAGTATGCAGATGTATTGCAAAAATGAGAATGTTTGATCATTTCACAAAATACTATTTACTTAGTATTTGCATCTCTTACGTTGGGATTATTCTAATGGGTTTGTATAATGAATTATATTAAATTACAATCAAAATTTACGTCTACAAATTCTCCAAAAAATGATCAAAATAAACAATTAAATCAACTAAGCACCGCTTATGAGAAAAATCAATACTGAAGTACCAACTTTTCTTACAAATTTTGACGGTTCCAAGTAGGGGGAAAATACCAAAAATATGCCATATTATTTGTTTCAACATTTTCACAGGTGCTCATAGGATGTATGCCTCAAAAAAGTACTACAGAAATAGAAATAAAGTACCCAAAGTGTTTAAAAAATCCAAAAGCAGTCTTATTTTGGAATCTTTTTTTCACTAAATTGTAAAAGTTTCAATTCTTACGATTGAAGCAGAGAAAGCTAGACGGTGCTAAGTCCACTTGTTGCCGAAATTAAGTTTTCTTCAACAATCATACTTTCATTACATAAATTCATGCAATTCACGGCAATTTCAGACATTGAACTCAATTCAGGGATTCAATTCAGTTGAATTTTTTTTTGCAGGGAATTGGAGATATTTACTATGAAATTTTTAAAAATCTTGCACTAATACTAAAAATGTTACTTTTTCTGATAAATAGTGTTATTTGTTTATAAAATATATAAAAAATGTTATTTCAGATGATTTACTAAATGATTTATGTACTATTTTTATTTATAATTCCAGGGTCCATTGTCATTTCCATCAGATTATTACATGCCCATGTAACGCCATCTATTTTTTGACACAATGGTTATTAAATTGATCCTTCTACTCCTTTCTTTTTCTTCTTTCTTCTCGCGTGAAATTTGGTTGATTCGACTTAGCCCCGTTTAGCTTTAATTACTAAAATTTTTTGGGACATGCATCCTTTGAAAATCTGTAAAAATTAAGAGAAAATGTAAAATGGAAATTTTGTAGAACTTTTGTCCCTATTTGGACTTGCAAATAATCTTAAGAAATGTTGGTGGTTTAGAAATTATCTGTTTCACATAGTGCGCGTGATTTAACTGAAATTCTCATGTGGTACTTTCTTATATAAATGATTTTATTAAAAATGTCTTAAAAATAGTAATGTACTGTAATTTTTTGTAGAACTCTAAAGGTATAATATTTATCATGAAAAAATGTTTATTTTTCAGATGGATTTATACGTTACGGAACTCTTACAGAGAAATTTGCGTGTAAACGAAGTTCTATTTACAACACGTAAGATACTCCTTATATATTTTCAAGGGCATGTGCCAGTCTGTCACGTGACCAATTATTACATGTTAATATATTCGGCGGATTTATAATTAGAAAAATTTATATATTGTGCTAAAATTTTGGATAATGGTTCAAAATATATAAGCGCATGTCTCTCTGGCCCATTCGTGTTTTTATTTCATTTAAGTAATGCAGTTTTATTATTTCTATTTAGTTTATGGCTCTAAAGCCCTCTTTTCTATTACATTTCAAATTTAAAATTAATAAAATTGCTCTATTTGAACAAAATAAAAACTCCCAATAAACGCTCATTTGGTAGACTGTCACATTTGGGTGGCCCAAAAAAATTAAATACATATCTTTTGACTGTCTCACTACTAACCTATTTTCTTTCATTTCGTGTAAGAATAATTGCGAAATTTGTTAATGATTAAAGAAAAGGTGTTAAACCCATAGTCCAAGGCCTTTAAACGATAAAAAGCCTTGATTATATATATTTTTCTTTTGTAAAAATGACAAATCACTTGAGTGAAAGCAATAAGCATGACAATAAAGTGATATTACGCACCACTGAAACTATTTGTCCCACAGATATTTTCGGTTTTGAATGATTAAAAATAACCTTGCAAAAGTCCAAATGTATCCTAGTTGTAGAGAACTACAATTGAACTGTTGAAAACTACCCCTTAGAACGATATTTTGCTTCTTTCACAGTTCTTCACATAATTACTGTTAAAAAAATCCTAGGATGACTTCAGAAATATTGTTTAAATATTTCAGCATCTTTTGAATAACTTGAAGACAATTTGAGTTCTGGTTTTGGGTCTTTGAATCGCCTTTAATAAAAAAATTGTAAAATACCGTATTTTTTTCTAAAAAATACGGACTTATTGAAAAGTAATATCACTTCATGCAAACTAAGGTGCTACCCTCAGAAAGCAATAACTACCATTTGTGGAGAATTGAGAGGTATATCGTTTATTTTTTTGACGCAATTCTTAAGATATTAAGGATTTCAAATAAATTAGCAATCACAGTTTTTCGAATTAGGTACAAATTGATTTATTTAATAGAATTCGTCTTTAAAAAAACACGAAGATATGTGTAAAATGGAAGTAAACCAAATGTAATGAAAAATTTTTTTTTTTAATTCTAAGATGTCTTATAGATTAATTAAAAAACTTTATAGATTTATTTGAAATTTATTTTTGTGTATCTTAAGAGTTGCGTCTAAAATTGAAAAAGAAACAGAATAGAACTTTCTTACCATCATAGAGGGTATAATATATAGTATATCACCATGTTTTTATTATGGGTAGTTTAATGACTCAAACCCGGAATTAAAACTGCTTTTGAATGATTAAAAAGACTGCAAATTTTTAACAACATTCCTGAAGTCATCCTAGGACTTTTATTATAAGAATTTATGTGAAGAATTGTGAAAGAAGCAAAACATTGTTCTAAGTGGTTGCTTTTAAAAGTTAAAGGGTAGTTTTCTATCACTGGCGCCCATTTTAACTTTCCTAAGGTCATTTTTAATCATTCAAAGCAGAAAATATTCAAACCATGTAAACAAGTACAGTATAAATATTTCACCTGCCATAGAGGATGTTTTTTCTTTTGTAAAAGTAGTATTCTAAACAAAATTAGGTTGAAATTATTTTCAGTATTTTCTGCCATCATTTTATTGTCATACTTATTGCTTTTACGGAAGTCGTTTGTCATTTTTACAATGAAAAGAATACAGTTAACATTTTTAGCACTTAAAGGCCTTCGACCACGGGTTGAACTTCTTTTCAATTTATGAAAAATTGCACAATTACTTTGACACTAAATTAAAGAAAATAGGCTAGTGAAAGAACAGAAAAAATATTTCATTTTTTGGGCCATGTCATAATTGTCCGACTCCTATCCTAGATAGATATCGAATTGAAAATTTGTCAATATAAATAAAAGACATTAACCTACATATGTATGGTCCTAAATTTTTAGAATAGCAAACAAATTTTCGTTGATAAATTTATTTTGGTGCAATTATAAAAAATTAGGACTATATAAGCGTTCCTTATCTTTCAATATTTTATAGTGAATTTTTATCATTTTTACAGGTTTAGTATGACATCTTTACTATCACTGACTGCCTTCTCGATACATTTATACATACATACATGCAATCCCTTCAAATCAAAAGGAACGGATAATACAATTTTAACCATTTTTATTGTGGCTTTCATATGGTTGGTTAGCATTGGCTATACCATTCCTTTCTCAAGACTGGCTGACATGAATATTTGTGAATATAAAGATCATTTTGGAAGACATTGTACTTCTGAATGTACAATTTTTGGGCCAGAATCTCCTTGGTATACGTTTCAAACTTGCTTTTTAGTTTTATTTCTTTTATTGATGATCTTATCAATTACACTGATCGAGATTGCACAATTCTCAAATTATGAAAAAATTTTGGAGGGATGGAGTTTCGAGTGGGAATGGGGAAAAAGGATTCTTCCGACGATAGGTGAGATTTATTTAGACTTACACATTATTTAAAAAAATTTCGGTTCAGTGTGATATTTCAATACCTTTATAATATTGTTACTGTAACCCATTTGTCATGAAACAAAACTGTCGAAGCATTCTGACGTCGCTAAATGTCAGTAACAGAAATCTACAATAATAAAGCAATCCATTAACCTACTACGATACATATGTGTCATTCCACAATGAAATGTTCCACCTTGTCGGTATGGAGTTAAGACCGTAGAATATAGCCGAATAAATTCCCCAAATTTTGATGCCAGGACGAACCCCCTAGGTCAGGGGTCTCCACAATCCTCCGGTACAGCTTGACCCACGATCGGCTGACCATTTTCAAGAATGTACCCGTTTTTGGTTTTTTTTTTTCTGACGGGAAACGGAGAGAAAATGTATGCCCCTTGAAAGAAAATCTTAGGTGGAAAGGTTCGGTTCGTAAACGTGAACCTCGAGGGCCCCATTTCTTCTACTGTTCAAGAAGCAACTCTTTCAGGCACTTCGACTCAGGTAAAGCATGGGGATCCTTCTTGACAATTCTGTGTCAACGCTCAGTAGATCGGACCTATTGGCCTGGGATGGACGGTGAATACAGCATTTACCTTTGGAGACCCCTGCACTAGGCCGTTTAAAAACAAGTGGCTGAGGCACTTTTGAAATACGAGCATCGGAAATCTGTTATTCGAAAAATTTACCCACTTCCGCGGCATAAGTATAATATTCCCATCGAAAACCCAAAATCGATACTATAGACCTTTGTTCACAAAAACACAAATATCTTCTGAATTATGATCGAAAAGATGGTACCTTTTATTGTAAAATGATATATATGTTATATTAATATAACGTGATAGAATAATATTACTTTTTATTACAGCTCCACTTTTAGTAGTGCACTTTCTCTGCAGCGGTTTCGAATACTTGACAAATACCGGATCCATGTATTCCTATTGTAATCTGGAATTATATAGTAATACGAATGATGAACTAACAATTTGCAGTATCGTTAAAATAGTACTACATGTCAATTATGTTCTGGTTCCTCTTTTTCTAATAATTGTCAATGAAAGGACAAAAAAATTACTGCGAATGGTTCGACGCATGAAGAAAAAAACCAAACATCGAGTGGAGATATAAATTTAGATAAATATAATATATGTAACAAGAGTGTAACAATTTGACATTCAAATAACTGTTTCTGTAACGAAACTATGGTTGTAACGTAACATATGTGTTATCGTTACATAATCTGTTACACAGCAAGGTGTTATATTAACACACTTTATGCATGTTCTGTGACGCCTTTATAACAGACTTATTGTACTTCAAATCAAAATTTTTTATTATAGTAGCAAGGTTACATTTTATATTTTTAATTTCTAACATTTTTTATAGGGTTACCAATTCAGTAATCAGCTGGGTCCGAAGATTTCAGCGACGGCGGGGGGGATTAAACTTGTCAAAAAATTATAAAAACACATTTTTGCAAGAGATTTTCCATATAATGCCATGCTGTAGTTTCTTATCTATACTATTTTGTCCATTAGCAGATTGCAATTACTGTTCCGACCCAGGTTGCTGATCAATCTCTCTAGCGATCACCCCAAGTGAAGAGCCTCACAAAATTGTTATGTGTGGTTTCCTACTTTGGCCCATCAGTATCCAAGGTCTTTGTTTTAGACATCATTCACTCTATTGTCACTCTGTTTACAAACTATTTGTCGCCACTTTTTCTCTCCTGGCATACTACTCTCATTCACAGATTCTAACCACTCTTTCGGTAGATAATGATCCTAAAGTAGATAATCATTAATTATAAGCACAAATATAAGCACAATAGTCCATTATAATTTTAATATATTACCACTATCATGTCTTAACTATTAATTACAATAAATAACATATTTTTTAAACATTAGTATTTTAAATTAATGATTATCTACTGCAGGATCATTATATATTGTAGGGTGGTCTCCCCTATTTGTTCCTTATCTATACTATTTTGTCAATTAGCAGATTGCAATTACTGCAGTCAGAAGGCAAGTACGTTAACCCGGGGATTCTGATTTAATCTTACGAGCACAAAAAGTGGACCATTATTGGCTTAATTACTGTATCAGTATTATATCATTTTTGTATATGACTCGTGCCAAATACTGTGATATTGTAAACGTACTTATCCTACAGAAGTTACAAACTTTTCTCAATGTTAATTGAGTGGAAGAATATGAATGATGAAAATATTAGATTATAATACAAATATATAAATATTCAAATCAATTTTCAATGCATTTCAATAAAATTATTTACACTTCTTTTTATAAATGACATTATCACATTAACTTGAGGCTTGACACGTGAGTTTGTTTATAAATAACAGGTAGATCGTGTTCTAGCTTTAAGTAAAGAATTGTATGTACCTGCATATTTATAACATTTTATATAAACATGAAGGTTAAGAACAAGTATAGATTAGAATTTTAAAATAAATTAGGCACAGAAATAGATTGATGTTCTATATAAGGGCGATTTTCATATAGATTCAATTTCTGATGTCCCTACAATTTTAATGAATGTTCCGAGACCTACTATAACTTTTAAAACAGCCTATACTATGTACGAATGTTGGGCAACTGCTCAATCTTTTAATACCCATACATAAAAATTCAAAAAATCATAGTTTGGCATACCGTTTGTGTGATAAAAGTAGTCACTCTATTTAAAAAATGCGATCCGAAATCGGACCCTAAATTAAAGCGTAAATCAGATTGTAAATCAGGCGCTGAAATGTATTTTTTACAGCAGATCAAAAATTCCCCCCAAAAAGCCAAAAAATTGATCAATATTTCGAATTCTGAAATCAGCGAGCATATGCAACGGCAACCTTAATTGGTTATTGAAAGTTAAGGTGAAATTATATTTTTTGCGATTTATTTCTGTTGTCAGAAGTGGCTATGCCGAGCGCTGCACAGCGACCTTTCACGGAACTAATGCTTTCTTGGCGTAGAACATTAGTTCCTAACTAAGTCACTATGTAGCGCCAAGTACATCATTTTCTCACAAAATACGTTATTCGCCAAAAATATAAGTCTGCGATAACTCGCAAATAGGAATTAAGTTTTTCATTTAATCGAATCGACGATTCCTGAATTCGATTTTTTTTTAATATTTCGAATTTTTTTACAAAAGAGGTTAATTTTAAGAATTCTAAGTCCAGCTATCACTAAGAATTTTATAATAAATGACAAATTCGTAGTTTGATCTACTATAGTCCTCAACATCCTCGTTTGATTCGCGCGAGTCCTAGTTCGTCCGCTTTTCATCCTCTTTTAGTTTCTTTAAAATTTTTACTGCCTTTTAAGTTCTCATTTACATCTCTCTATATACATTAAGGTGCCAAAAAAAGTTCGTTTTTTTAATTTTGCAAATGCTACCCCCTAATTTTCTTTTCTTCAGTGGAAAAATACTACCATAAAGTTCCTTTTTTTAATTATTTAGAGGTTCTGTTAAGCCGTTTTAGCTGCGAAAATGAATTTTTTAAATACAAGTTCAGGACGTTAAAATTCTTTTACCCCTAGAAAATATTTGTTAATTATTGAGAAGAAAGCCCTAAATTTTATAAAACGAACACATTTTTTTGAAGATATTATCGGGCTCACAGTACGAAAATTTGCAGTTTCATTGCAATTATTATTTTTTTTGTTTCAAACTTGTTCTCGGGTTAGAAAGAACCGGGTTTTCCATCATAGCCACGGACTAAGTCAAGTGACTGATACGATTAGAATATAGATAGTTAAATTAATACGATGTATGAAATCATTTGCGATGATGTTTTAGATGCAAAATTAGGAGCATTTCCTAGAGCTACCATGTATCACTCTATAGGTTGTTAGTCGCTTGCTTCCTGATGGTCCAGTAAGTGGCTCACAATGCGACAGGTGTTTAATAAAACCGCCTTCTGAGATCCTGACAGTATCCTGCTGACTCCTAAATCTTCAAGGTGTTCAGTGCATCTTGCGTGCACATTGCCTGTAGCCGAAATCACAATAGGATGAATAGATGCATGTTTTACATTCTCCCATATTGTCTTTACTGCATGCCTTAGCTCGCTATACTTGTGGATCTTGGTTGTATAGGGTGCCTGCAAATTTCGGTTTAAGTGGACAAGCAATGTCGACGATGTAGATTCTTCCACCTTTTTTTCTCGCATTACGATGTCCGGTCGATTGGCTTGTATGTAATGATCCGCCTGGATAGTAACATCCCAATATAAGATGTAATCTTCGTTCTCTAAAACGGGCATTGGAATTTATCTGTAGAAAGGCATCCATTCTTTCAAGAGTCCTAGGTTTAGGGCAAGCTGTTGATGTATAATTCCCACCATATCATTATGCCTATTCATATATTCTCTTTCAGCCATTACGCGACAACCATCAATAATGTGCTCGATAGATTCGTTGGTATCTCCACATAAGCGACACCGGTCAACCACGTCTTGATGTAGCACGTGTTTACGACAATTTCTGGTGCTGACAACCCTGTCCTGTATCGCAATAACGAATCCTTCCGTTTCTGGATACAGGACGTCCTTTCTCAGCCAAATATTAGATGCCTCACTATCCACTTCATTGTGATCTAACGTATTGGGGTGCTCGCCGTGGATCATGGTTCCTTAAGCAACCAATCTCGACGCAACTGGAACGTGTTCGTCATCCACTTCTGCTCCTTCTGTCCTAGAAGGTAAGCAAGAGCGGGAAATTTACTTGAGAAGACATCGTTCAACACTGTTTCTTGGGGTTAGGTCTCTAGCCGCGGATGACGTTACGCGGCAGACGGGACAGTTGGAGCTGAAAATTTCACCTCTGGATACTTTTTTAGAGCTACCAATCTTTGTAGAATGTTATGAGGAACAGTGTTGTCGGACC
>JAABKJ010005424.1:1364-23082 GCA_011634705.1 Andricus grossulariae
TGTGTGTATGTGTGTGTGTCTGCGTGTGTGTGTGCATAGATGGATGTGTGCACGGATGTACGCACATGTGTATGTTCGCTTTGCATCTAAGAATACAAAGTTCTGTGGCAAGGATAATCCACTATTCGAAAATAGTAATATGTAGATGAAATTATAAGATAGAAGTGTACGTATAAAAGGTTTCAGAGGTTTTTCTTCTAACTGAAACTAGTTCAATTCTTCAGAGAGAGCTTTGGTCATGTTTTTGAAAAATGTTGTCAAATTTTATGTGTTTAGGAATAAATTTTTTTAAATATGTTAACTTTAAGATACAGATGCAATAAGAAAACCTAATCTATTAAAAATGAGTGGCATTAAAGTGCAGTTGATGAAGAAAATCTTTAAACACGAACTAAAAGATTATTATTAACAAATAGTTTATTATTAACAATTGTATCCAAAAATACTCTAGTATACCAAATTTCATAAAAATTCTTACATTCTTACATACGAATTCTTTACTAAAGAATCTGTTGAATATATTGTTAACATAATAAAAAGATTCTCGCAATTTTCGAGTACTAAAATCTTCGATTCAGCGTAGACTAGACTCAAAGTTTCGAGGTTTCTGCACATTTCTAATTATTATAAACAAATTTAAAGGACAAATTCGTGGTTTGAGAAATGTTTACAAGCGAAAAAAACATGTTCCAAGAAAAAGTAGGGTAACGAAAATAATTACTGGGGGTGATCCTATTGTCCGAGTTCAGGATTAATATTCTTTCTATTTGCACTATTTTTGCATGTATACTTTTTTTTATAATTCAGAAGCTTAACTTTATAGAATAGAAAAATCTAATGTTTTTTGACAAAAGGTGAAACCTCAGTAATTTTTTCATTAGGCAATTTCAAGTTTTGAAAACATGCCAAGACTACAAAGGATTTACACAATTTGTTTGTAAGAATCACATTTGTCATTACATTGATCAAAAAGTCATTGGAAAGTCAAGCAAAACACATTCGAAAAAATGCCTCAAACGCTTCCATATTGCTTAAACTGTGAATCCTTTTTTATGCAATTTGTTTATACAATCACATTGACAACAAAATATAAGATTATGTCACCAACTATCACTGGAACCGTTTTAAAAAAAAACCAAAAGGAGTGTGGGATTGAGCTGGTGGAGATGGCCAGCCCTAAATGAGCCGTTAATTTCTGAAAAAATCTGGATTAGATTGAATGAATAGTTTCGAAGTTACAGGTGTCGTGCTGCTAGCTTCATGTGAAGTCAGCGCACAACCCGTTTTCTATAAAAAATTGCAGAGCCCAACATTTAGGACTTACAGCTCTTAAAAGCCCTAAATGAGCCCTCAATTATAGGATGGTTTTGAATTTGATTTCCCAAAAAGGCGGTGCTAGCTTCAGAGACGTGGGTGCAGCTGCTCACTATGGACGAGACGTTCGTGCTTACTTAGGTGAGGTATTTGTTGATTGGTGAATAGGACGGAGGGGCACAATTGAATAGCCAGCTAGGTCACCTGATTTGACTCCTCTAGATTATTTTGATCAAGGTTATCTGAAGGATCGGGTGTTGAAAACAGAACCCCAAAATTTAGATGAATTACGGCAAAGAATCATAGATGAGTGAGCTCTCATTCCCATTGAAATGATCCAAAATGTTATTGATGCTTTTTATCATCGATTAGCTTACCATCAAGAGGTTGAACGAAGAACGATTCGAGCACTTAAAATGAGATGTTGTGCTGATTAATGCTCATAATCAAATGTGAGAGTCGAGGGGACTCACTTCACTTCAAGTCGATTACACTACCAGTACCAGAATGTTTACAGATTTTGGCTATTCACAGAAATGTTTCGTATATTATGAGAAAAGCAGAATGTGATATGAGCATTCAGAGAATGAGAGGAAAGCATGGGCAACAGTTGATGAGATCATGCCTAGCTATGTACTCTACTCTGGTGATGGATCGTAATCCGAAATTTTCTTCAACAAATCTTGACATCAAGAATTGCCTGATCATAGAAATTGCAAGACTAGTAGCTTGCCTTGTATGATATTGAAGAGACAGACAAGAATTCATCACCTTGGCTTTGCCACAATTTACAAACAAAACACATACAAACTTTCTTACTTAAGTAGCAAAGTCCACCTTGTACCTCAATACGATCACATTTGCCAAAAACATCATCATACTTTTCTTTGGATGCAGGAGAAATCACTATGAACTCATCTTCTGTCAAACTATTTACATCTACATACCTAAACTGAGCACTAGAGGCTTCTTCTTCACGAAGTGCTTGTGATAATGACTGCAATTCTTGGCCGTGAAATATATAGAGTCGATTGACATAATTCAGAATCCAGATAATCAAGGATCTTTTCTAGCAGAAAACTCATCTCATCTAAACAACGATTACAACATACACACTTCCTTGGAATATAGATATTTTTCTTGTTAAAGATATCGATTCTACTTTTTAATGTTAGTCCGTGTAATTCATTGCGATCATTGCAGACAGGTTCTCGATAAACTTGACGTGACAAACACATGTTGTTTTACAACACAGAGGAGGGGGTCTTTAATTTTTGGGTACTACTGCACCTGTGAGACCGACGCTAGAACTCTCGGAACATGTGCGCACGTCACATCAATTCTTTGGTACATGGAATACACGCGTCATGAGAAAAACCTTCAATAACCATTCATGCAAGTTTTACAAACTTTTCATGATGCCAGCATAGATATCGTCGAAATTGAAATAATTTACCTTATGGTGATAATAATGGAAAAACGTTTCCGGCCAAGGAAGTTGAAGTAATTGATCGGAAGGTTACACATAGACCATTGAAATCATAACACATTAACACTTAATCACATTCACAAGTTCAAAAGAGATCAGATTTCTGTAGAGCCCACGTCTTTCTGTCAATCACTTTCAACATAGTCAATCATATACACCAACTTCCTTTGTTCATACAAACACTTGCACTCAACCAGACACGAAGAAACTCCAAACAATCCTTCACCCCCACAGTAACACACATCACCCTCCCCCTACTCATTCTCCTGAACCGCTACACACCCTTTTAATTTATACTTGCACTCTCTGACACATCCTAACACAAAATACGAACTATCTTTACACCCTCCACACACAACAAATACCCTCCCTTTCCCAAACAAGCTCTCTCTCACACACACCCGCACAAACATATCAGATTTCTCTTTTTCATACCCAATCACATACAAAAAACACCACAGTTATGTAAAAGTATATACATGTAGGTATCGGTCACCACAAGTACGAGAATAACACGATCTACTACCTTTTGCAACTTTTAATACCTGAAAACTTGATTATCTGGGGTTAAGCTGATGAAGAATTTCGATTAGCATCACATCAAGCATTATTCTCCAAATTTACAGAAAACAAAACCAAAAGGCCTTTCACTTATACTTTGTGCGGTGTCCTGTAACGTTTTTTATGCGTTGATACATTTACGTTCACCTTATAATCAATATCTAGATCTCATCTAGAATATGCATATTCGTTAATGTCGGAAATTTGTGAACCTTCGCTCTTCTGTTTATCTAATGACGAAAAGGACTTAAAAAATCGATGTTGCCTAGGTGTTATGCAAACAACAAATAAAAATTTCACAGTCCGTGAAAAACTTACTACTCTTGTAAGCCAACAGATTGTCAAATATTATTTGTTGAAAAATGGTTGATTAATTAAATATTGTTAATGATTTCTATAAACTGTTAATAATTAACAAAAATCGTATATGAATGTGACTGTCTGCTTAAAGTATTTTACTGTCTTGATAGTGAGGTAACAATGAAGACTTCTATCTTGGTCTCTCTTCTGATAGGAATGTCTGTTTCTCTCATCAACACGGAAGAGAAGAATTGGATCATTCATTTATCGAAACTTATTTCCAAGAAAATTCAACCATACCAGGTGATGGTATTAACTGAAAAAAAACGTCCAAATGAAATTGACAATATTATTGCACGTCTTGGAGGAACAACTCCATTGTGTGTGAGGCATTTTCAAAACACAACTAAAGATGAAAATCCGAATCTGAGAGAACTTTCGTTATTCAAAAATCCTAGACGAACAACGTTATTTCTGCTGATCAAAGAATCTCAGAACGATGAAGAGATATCACTCGTCAGATCAAATCTAACCGAGATGATGAGATTTGTCACTCAAATCGCAGGAGCCAGAATACGACCAAAGTGTCTCATCCTTCACTTGGGCGACAAAGTATTCGATTACGAGAGCCTGCTCAAAGAAATGTGGTCCGAAAAAGTTTTGGATGTTAGCGTTCTCGAAATAATCATCCAGAAATTTCGTAACCAGCTAGCACCTCAAAAAGCTGTGTCAAATACAACCTTACATTACTGGAATCCATTCACTAAAAGCTACAACAAAAACAGATTTTCATCGAAAACTGAACTATTTCCAAGAAAGCTGGTGGACTTAAAAGGCTACGAAATGAAGGTAGGCTTCTATGCTATTCCATTTCTTTCGTACGCGATGAAAAACCTCACAGGCCACCCTGTCAAAATCAAAGGAGCAGCTATGGAAGTCACTACCGCTTTATCACAAATGATGAACTTCAAAGTCAAAATACCAACAACGCAGGTAGAACTTGGAGCCTACAACAACGACAAAGAGAAAACTACTGGTATTTTCCATCAATCAACGCAAAACGAAATCTGTTTCATAGCAATTCAAGCCATTTTGCTGGAACCTCGAGAACTGAATATTTTTGAACGGACTGAAATGACCCATCACGCCGAGTACTGTGTCAAGGTACCGATTTTACTGATCAGCAATCGCTTCGTGAGACTTGAAACGAATTTTATCAAAGCAGGAACCCTAATATTTAGTCTGTCGATCTCAACTTGGGTAATTTCCTGATCGCTGCAGTTCAGGGTCAGGCATTGGCGCTTCATGCACATGGTTCAATTAATTCTTGGATCACCTGTCCCTGAATCACCTGAAAAGCTTAAAGAAAGAATTATTTTGGTGTATACCTTCCTGGCTTGCACAGTTTTTTCGTCATGGATTTATCAAGAATTAACAACTGCTCTTCTGATGTCTCAAAAGGAGGTGGAAATAGTAACTCTGCAAGATCTGATCAATTCAAATCTCACTCCAGTAACGCCTGATAAAAGTATAAATACTTTACTACTGAATATAGGAGACGGTGACATTGCCAAGCTTGTCAACAAATCGATTACATTACCAATACCAGAATGTTTACAGATGTTAGCTAATCACAGAAATGTTTAGTGTATTATGGGAAACGCAGGATGTGACATGAACATTCAGAGAATGAGAGGAAATCATGGGCAACAGTTGATGAGATCATTGGATTTATATAAATCTCCCAGTGCTTTGAAATTAGAGCCAGCTTCTCCGTATGTGGAAAGGTTTAATGAGCTAATATTACAACTATCTGTGGCTGGTTGTGATTCAAAATCGTTCAGTAGCCTAAGTTTCGAGACAACCTCGGGAAATCATAATCTGAAAGAGGAACAAGAAAGTACCAATGTGAGTTCACTTTGGCAACTACTTTTTATTGTCTCAATAGGATATGGACATTCATGTTGCATTTTTATTGTCGAAATGCTTGCAGCACGATTCAAGATCTAGAAAAATCGTCCAGACTCTGCACTACCCCAAGTGTTGGTAAATCAGCAGGACTGTCGCACAGGAACTTAAGTCACTTTTAATCACTTCATTTTCTCAAATCACTTTTTAAAATAAGAATATCAATTTTGTTATTCCTGCAATTAATTTAAACAGAGAAACCAAAGCTTAGCCACTATTGAGTTCAGATCTATACCTTACATTTCATTTTAATTCTTTTGTGTGTAACATGAATGGTTTCGAATTCACTCTGAATTTTTATTAATTTAGCCTAATTTTTTTTTCAAATTCAGCAGGAATTCTTATAAATGATATCGAATTCTTTCGAACTCAGAAGAACTTTAGTGATATCATTAATGCACTGATCATCAATGCATTCATTAATATTTAAAGATTTTCTGACAAATCAGCTGTCAGATTATTCTAAATTGTAAAGTTGTCAAGAAATTATTATAGAGATTAAGTTGTATTTAGCGATATTATTCCCTTTTTTATACTTGCCAATCCTTATCGGCCGCCTCGGAATAAGCAATCTGGAAAATGCAGAAATCCATACTGCTACCAGATGCTTTAAAAATAGTAAAGATTTTGTAGATATGTTTGTATTGATTGAAAATTGTTTGCTCTGCAATCGTACTTGTATTATTTCACCAGTGTAATTTTACATTAGCAATATTGTATGTATGTTAAAAAAAGAATAATTCATTGTCTTCAAACTTTAGAGTGGTAGTCATTATAATACCTTGTGTATCATTAACCAGAAATAACAACTAACTAATTACATAGGTTTGGTTGAGAGTTTATCTTTTATGGTTAAAACTTCTACGTGTTTGAAAATCTATTTATTTTTTTTTAAATGAAACAATTTCGTTGAAAACTCTTTTTTTTTTTTTGTCAAAAATGCAGCTATTTCTGTTTAGATGTTAATTATTTTAGATTGAAAAGTCTATCATTATATTTTTGGTTCAGAATTGATATCTTTCGATCACAAATTCTACTATATGGTTGCTATTTAATTGAAGAGTTGCAGTACAGAACAAGATGACCAAAATTTTTCCGAAAATGGACTTTTGCATAACAAATTCTTCAAAAACTAATGCATGTCATGTTAAAACGATGTCTTCAAAAGCTCACTTTTAATATAGTAATAAAAAGATTGGTAATTCAAAACCAGATTACATACTCTTTGTACTTGTCTTCCATCTTGTTTTTTTTATGATTGCCTAACCTCTTACCGTGCTTTTAAAGCTTTTTCTGACCCACTTACTCTTCGGACAAGTTTTTAAATGCAATAAAATAATAGAATACTTCTTCTTCGAAGAAAAAGTGCTTAAATGAAACTATTCGCAACTTTTTTCAACACGAAAGTACCAACCAAATTCCAACCTAAAATCTAAAATCATTATTTTCTACAAAAAGCCACAGTTATGAGGCTTGTTTAAAGAAAAACATATAATTTTCTTCTTTTTATAGAACTTTTAGCGAAAAACCGTCCAAATTCTTGAATGATTCACTCAGAATTGTTTAAATTTTTTTAATCGACATTATTCTCTTCCAATCTAGCAACTCAATATTTCGGGAGCAATATTTAATTTTTTGTCTCAACTGAAAATTGCGCTGTTTATCGTGATTCGCAATCACACCTGTTCCAATTTTAGGTTCTTATAACTTTGCGATTTTAAACTTTTACATTCTATTTCTGGGAAGTAGATAATATTTTGTGATCATACTTTTTTGACCTGCGTATACAATTTTCTTTCTGAAATATGAATTCAACAAAAGTATTTCTTCACAGTATACTAGTATTACTGGTGATTTCAGAGCACATAGATTAATATTCAAGAATAAAAAATAAACTAGTGGATGACCCTATTCATATTCGAAGATTCCCTGCCACATTAACTGATGAAATATACTAAATTGTTATGTTGTATAGTAATGATTATGAAGATTGAGTTATTTCTAGCGATAAAATTTTCTCGTTTATACTTGCCAATCCTCATCCAACGCCTCAGAGAAAACTGGAATATATAGAAATCAATATTTGCTACTAGAAATTTCAGAAATAGTGCAGATTTTGTAGATATATTTGTATCTATTCCAAATTGTTTGTTTATCAATCGTACTTGTGTTGTTAGACACATGTAATTCAACATTAGCAATATTGTATTATTGATTCATGAAGAATAAATGATTTTTTTCAAAATGTAGAATCGTAGTAATTGTAATACCTTGTGTACTATTAACCAGAACTAACAGCTTATTGAATACATATTTTCGGTTCAGAATTCATATTTTTTAGTTAAAACTTTTAATTTTTGGTTACAAATCTAATTTTTTAAATTGTAACAATCCTGCTTAAAAGTCATCTTTTTTTGTCAAAAATTCAACTATTTTTGGTTTGAAAATAATTATTTTTTGTATTAAAGACTATTACTATATTTTTGGTTACAAATTCTAATATTTGGTTGAAGTAATCTTCTTTGTCAAAAATTCAACTACTTAATTGAAAGTTGACCTAATTTGAAAAAAAAATTATTATTCGTGGTTGAAGATTCATCCCTTTGGTTAGAAGTTTAGCAATTTTGTTGAAATGATTGTTTTTAATTAAAAAGTCAAAAGCACTGAAAACCCCTACACATATTTGTATTCATTATAATTGAAATTTTGAAACTGCATGTTCTGACCATTTTTTTTATGCAGTGATATTTTTACATACACCTTATAATCAATATCTAGATCTGATCTTTGTTCAATGGCAAAAAGGACTTAAAAAATCGATGTTGCCTTGGTATTATGCAAACCACAAGTAAAAATTTCACAGTCTGTGAAAAACTTACTACCTAGTAGACCAGCAGATTGTCAAATATTATTTGTTGAGAAAAGGTTGATTGATTAAAAAATGTCATCAATTTCTATAAACTGTTAATAATTAATAAAAATTGTATATGAATGTGACTTTTTTCGAAAATATTTTACTCTCCTAATAGTGCGGTAATAATGAAGACTTCTATCTTTGTCTCTCTCCTGATAGGAATGTCTGTTTCTCTTAGAAATACGAAAGAGAAGAATTGGATCATTCATTTATCGAAACTTATTTCCAAGAAAATTCAACCATACCAGTTGATGGTATCAACTGGACAAAATGATACAAATGAAATTGACAATATAATTGTACAACTTGGGAAAACAACTCCAGTATGTGTCAGAAATGTTCAAACCGCAACTGAAGAAAAAAATCAGATTCTGAGAGAACTTGCAATAATTAAAAATCCTAGGCGAACAACATTATTTCTGCTGATCAAAGAATCTCAGAACGCTGAAGAGACATCACTTTCCAGATCAAATCTAACCGAGATGATGAGTTTTGTCACTCGAATCTCAGGAGCCAGAATACGACCAAAATGTCTCATTTTACACTTGACCGACAAAGAATTCGATTACAAAAGCTTGCTCAAAGAGATGTGGTCTGCAAAATTTTTGGATGTTAGCATTCTGGAAATCATCATCCAGAATGTTCAGAACCAGCTGGCACCTGAAAAAGCTGTACAAAATGCAACCTTTCATTACTGGAATCCATTCACTAAAAGCTACAACAAGAACAGATTTTCATCGAAAACTGAACTATTTCCACGAAAGCTTGTGGACCTGAAAGGCTACGAAATGAAGGTAGGCTTCTATGCTATTCCATCTATTGCGTACGTGATGAAAAATCTCACGGGTTATGCTGTCAAAATAAAAGGAGCAGCTACGGAACTCACTACAGCTTTATCAAAGGTAATGAACTTCAAAATTAAGATACCAACGAAGCAGGTAGAGCTTGGAGCCTACAACAACGACAAAGAAAAAACTACTGGTATTTTCCGTCAATTAACTCACAACGAAATCCGGTTCATAGCAATTCAATCCATTTTGCTGGAACCTCGAGAACTGAATATTCTTGAAAGGACTGAAATGACCCATTACACCGAGTATTGTGTCCAGGTACCGATTTTAATGATCAACAATCGCTTCATGAGACTTGGAATGAATTTTATCAAAGCAGGATACTTAATCTTTTGTCTGATGATCTCAACATGGGTAATTTCTCGGTCGCTGAATTTTAGTGTCAGACATTGGCGGTTCATGCATATAGTCCAATTAATTCTCGGATCACCCGTTCCTGAACCACCTGAAGAGCTGAAAGAGAGAATTGTTTTGGTGTGTACCTTTCTGGCTTGCACAGTTTATTCTTCATGGATTTACCAAGAATTAACAACCGCTCTTCTGGTGTCCCAAAAGGAGGTAGTAATAGCAACACTGCAAGATCTGATCAATTCAAATCTAACACCAGTAACGGTTGTTAAAAGTGTGAATACATTACTATTGAACATAGAAGACAGTGAGATTGTCAAGCTGGTCAACAAATCAATTACATTACCAGAATCGGACTGTATACATATGTTAGCTGTTCACAGAAATGTTTCGTGTATTATGTTGAAAGCAACATGTCTTATGAACATTCAGAGATTGAGAGGAAATCATGGAAAACTGTTGATGAGATCGTTGGATTTATATAATTCCCCCAGTGCTTTAAAATTAGAGCCTGCTTCTCCGTACGTGGAAAGGTTTAATGAGTTAATATTGCAACTATTTGTCGCTGGTTTTGATTCCAAATGGTTCAGTAGCCTAAGAGATAGGACAACCACAGTAAATCAGAATCTGCAAGAGGAAGAAGGAAGTACCATCGTGGATTCACGTTTGCAACTACTTTTTATTGTCTCAATAGGATATGGACTTTCATGCTGTGTCTTCATTTTCGAAATAATTGCAGGAAGAATCAAGATCAAGAAAAATCGCTCAGAATCTTCACTCATTCAAGTGATGATAAATCAACAAGGCTGCCGCTCAGGCACCTAAGTCACATCTGATTACTTCCTTTCTCAAACCACTTTTAAGTCACTTTTTGAAGTTGAGAGATCACTTAGTCACTTCTTTTAATAAATTAAAACAGAGAACCAAAGGGTGAGCAACCATTGAATTTAGGTCGAAACCTATTTCTGAGTTTTCTTGCATTTCTATGAATTCGTTTGGATTCACCTTGAATTATTTGGAATTCTTTTGGAAGCCCGCGAACATAATTGATCTGTCTTCAGATTTTTAATTTTCACAGTTCACCTTAAGGAATTTAAAGTTCACCTTGAATTCTTATGGATTTTATCATAATCTTATTCACCAAAATCTATTCACTTTCATTGATCTGAATTCAATAATATTTTATTGGGTTTCAAAAATGCTATTTCATTCACTCAAATTGTTCGGAATTTGTTTTAAATTGTTTGAATTCCTTCGAATTCTTTTGAATATACTCTAATTTATTTTAAATAAATGGAAATTTTTTAGATTTTCTTGGATTTAATTTGAATTCTTGTGTGTTTACTATCTATCAATGGGTTTGAACTCCTACTTAGTTAAGCCTGAATTCCTTCAAATGCAGCAGAAATTCCTATGAATGTCATCGAATTTATTCACATCATAAGAACTTTAGTCACATTTTCGGTTTAAATAGGTAACTTATTCCAAAATTAGCTTATGACATCCCTGTCAATGTGTGAAAATATTCCAATGTATTTTTCTATCATTAATATAAAGATTTCCTGTCAAATTAGATGATTATTGATTTGAAATTGTAATGTTGCACAATAATTATAATCAAGATTGAGTTATTTTCAGCGATGAAATTCCCGTTTATACTTATCAACCCTTATTGAATGCCTCAGAATAAGCAAACTGGAAAATATAGAAATCAGTGGTGCTACCAGAGGTTTTGAAAATAATTCAGATTTTGTAGATATATTTTTATCGATTTGAAATTGTTTGTTTTTGAATTGTACTCGTTTCATTCCACCAGTATGAGTTTACATTAGGAATATTGTATATATGTTTGAAAAAATAATATATGATTTTCTTGAAAAATTGGAATTGTAGTCATTATAAAAGCTTGTGTACTATCAACCAGAATTGCCAGCAAAGTGATTACATATTTTCGATAGAGAACTTATCTTTTTTGGTTGAAGCCTCTACTATTTGGTTGAAAATCTGATTATTTTGTGTAAAATACCACAATTTTGTTAAAAATTCGTTTCTTTATTTTCCAGATACGTTGTCGATATAAGAATTGTAGAAGAAAATTTGGTGAAACATAACCTCAATTTGGATATGATGATGCTCGATACTACTAGTGTTAAAAGAGTTGACTTTTTTGGGCTGAGTGGTAATCCGTGTTCCCGGCAGTATCATAGTCAAAACATAGGACAATCATTCCGAACAGCTGAAATTTGGAACAGCTGATGAACGATGGCAATTATTGGGGACCTAAAGCCTAATCTACTTTCAATAGAAGATGGTAAGTTAATGAATTGTGGCTATCGAAATTGTAAGCAAAAAATAGTACAAGAGAGCTTATTAAGTGCAGTTTGCTTAGCGGGAACTCTTTGGAATTATTTGACTAACAAATATTTTCAGATTTCCTAAGTGATAGACTTGGCGGTCCTAGTTGAAGGGTTCTTATAGCTATTAGATCTGAATATATAATCATGAATCTGTAGATGTATCAACCATGACGGACATTTCGTTAAGGTTGAGCAAGTAATGTTTGAGACTAGCAAGCAAAAGTTCTCCTTTTTATATATTAGCTATTTATATTCCGCCAAGTGTGAACATTAACAAGTTGTTCCTTGCTTCTTAAGTTTGACATTGGGTCAAGTACAAGATGAAAAAGCAGGGTCGATTTCTGATATGTCAGTCCTAATGGGATTGCAGCAAAAGAAGAGTGTAGCTGATCAAATGGAAAGACTACTCGATCTGGTTTTCACAAATATTAAATGTAAAATTGATAAGGGGATTTTCCTATCGTCGATGAAGATGATTGCCATCCAGCTCTTGAGCTGCTTTTCCAAATATGTATCACTCCATTGATCCCTAACTTCAATAAAGGAACTGAATTCCCAAAATAAAGTTTTAAAAAAGGACGGTATGATTTACTTTACATAAAAATATCAGAAGTTGATTGAACTACCCTTGATCTAATCCCAATGAAGCTTGTGAACTTTTTTATCAAATATTATTGAATATTTTTGATGATACCATCCCAAAATATGTTGATGAAATCAATAAACCTAGATATCCAAATTGGTATAACGAAGGTATTACAACCATTATGAACAATATATGTCACTCAAAAATTATACAAAAAAGAACATTAAAGCAGAATATCATAACACGGTAAAGAATGCAGAAGAAAAAATTGGGAAAATCCGCAACCATGTTGGGTTGTTAATTAATCCTTGACAAATTATATGATAAATTATTCTAAATTCTAATGTTATGTTATGATATGTTTGTATTGATTCGAAATTGTTTGTTTTTCAATCGTACTTGTGTTCATCCACATGTGTAATTTAAGATTCGCAATATTGTATTATTGATTGAGAAAGATTGTTTGTCCCTATAATACCTTGTACGTGTACAATTAAACAAAAATAACTGCCAACTGATTACACATTTGCGGTTCAGAAATAATCCTTTTTGATGAAAACTTCTACTGTTTGCTGGAAAATCTAATTATTTTGTTAAAAATTCAACAATTTTACAGATTTACAGAGTTTTTAATAATATGTGCCAGAAAGATACCTTGGAAGATATATATATAATTAGAAATATTCATACTTATGTTTTCTAGAAAGTTAATACATTATGATTCGAAGTTATAATCTTAGTTCCATACACAAGAATATTTATTTTTCTGATACATTTTCCAGCTTACGATTATTTATGATTTCGACATAATTAATTTTTAGATACTTATTCTTTCCACACAAATTTTGAGGTTACAATATTTTATGATTTCGGTTAAATAAAATTTCAAGCTTACAATATTTTATGATTTTGGTCGAATGCATTTTTAGATGCTGATTCGTTCCATACAAATTTTAAGGTTACGATACTTTATTATTTCGGTTGAATGCAATTTCAAGATTACAATATTTTATTATTTTCGTTGGATACATTTCTAGATATTGATCCTTTCCATACAATTTCGAAATTACAATATTTTATGATTTTGGTTTAATATATTTCTAGATATTGATTCCTTCTATACAATTTCAAGGTTTGTGATTTCAGTTGAATACAGATTTTGAATACAATTTAAAGATTAAAATATTTTATGATTTTGGTTGAATATATTTCTAGATATTGATTCATCTATAGTTAGGAAAAATTGTACTGAATGTTTATATTTTCTAATCGTGTAATTGCGCATACATGAGGTTCCTTTGGAGGTACTAGAACATCTGCGTCTGTTTGTTAAATGACATGATGTAAGAAAAATTTATTTATTTATTTTTTATTCATTATTATTTATTTACCGGGGTTCAACCTCTAGCCCATAAAATATAATGTATGAAGAAGTGCTGCTGGTGTTGTGTCGGTGTTTTTCGGATTCCGGTATCGTAAATCCCTAAAAGAAGATACTTGTGGTAAGTATATATTGAAGTTGAAACTTGTTATGTGAATGTATTTGATTTTCTGGTTTATTATGAGTTTCAAGAAAATTGAATTGTTATACGTTTTCTTCTGATGAGAAGGATTCGTTTCTGGAGCTAGGAAAGGAGATAAGTGACATTATAGGTGCTTTTAACTGATTTGAGGGAAAACTGTGTAGTCACATAGTTTCTTTTAATTTGAAAGATTCGTCTCAGGAGCTAAAAAAAGGGGGGTTAAAATGTTATTCTTACCATGTATGTGTCTTTTTTGTTGATGTTCGAGTTGAGTAATCTAGGGAGGATGTTTATGGTTTGATTTTAGGGAATTAACTTTTTGTCTTTGGTTGCATTTTCAAAAAGATGTCATTCAGTACGTTTCTTGACTTCTTGTCGTGCGTTTGATAGAAAAAACGGAAAGGTAAGTAGACAAAGAGATTTTAAAAGTTTAGGCTTGGGCGAATTTTCAATCAATTTATTGGAGGAAAAAGTAGAAGTTGGGCAGAATGTCTTATTCCGTAAGATTTTATGTCGGTACCAAATATTGAAGAGGCTGCGGGTCCTAGTGGGATAGGTGATTCTGGAAATAGTTCAGACTTAGATTTAATAAGTGAGATTATCCAGGAGGATGATACTTCCAAATATTCGAAGTGGTGCCATACCTTTATCAATGAGGCATGTATCTCATGTATACTCCCTAGCGGAATTTTTCGAAGTGAAATCCCCGTAGCGGACCCTTGGAAATTTTCACCCGGTGGAAGCAGATGCTGGTTTTTATCTGGAAAACCTCACCATGGTGCAATGCTCTGATTGGTGGGTATTGCTACCAGTAGAGCAGCAAAGTACTCTTGTACAGGGTGTAGAGGTACAGATTGCTGCTTTCGGGATGGAGGGTGTTCACTTTGTTGAGAACAGCTGGTGTGTCTTAGAACACCTAAAGTTAACTAAGGTAAGTTTTCTTCTAGTTTGTTATCGTTGTTGTATATAATACTTTTATTAGATTAATGATTTTCATATGAACTTTCATTGTATTTCAGATAAATGATAGAAGAGTGCGTCATTCACTGGACTTTACTAGTCGGTGGGCAGTCCCCAGTTTCATATGGAACAGAAACTTTCATTGTTCCCTATGACTGGGAGGATAGGGGCCCAGATTGTCTTGTTCTATCTATGATAGAAATGCAAGGACAACTAAATTCTTTGGGACCCTCGGGTCTTTCTATATTTAGGAATAGAGTCTATAGAATTGATGATAGACATGTTGTGGAGGTATATTGTATATAGTATAGTATATAGTGTATTTACTGTGGGATTTAAATGAAATTTGAAATGCAATTAGGTTAGCAATAAATTTGTTTACTTTTGTTTGAATTTACGTTGGTATTTCTTCTATTATTGTAGCCATTGGATTTATTCTTATATTAGATCTTCTTCCCAAAAAACTTTCTTGGTTTAAGATTTCTCGGTTTAGGATATTCAGGTCGAAATTTGTTTCTGATTGCTGCATGGAATTTTTGCTAACTTTGCTCATTTTAATATAAATAAAAATTGTGTTGATAATGATACTTGATATTGTCAAAAATATCACAAAAATATACACAAGAATTTGTGATATGCGTTTTTCGTAAGTTTTGGGACCATTTTCAAGTTGTGTTATAAATTCTAAGCGTTCTTGGAGACTTGTTAAAATTTCATGTCCACTTGTAACCTATTTATTTTTTTTTAATAAATTCTTGTCGAGTTTTTTCATTTGCTTCAATACGTTCTGGAAATTTGTTTTGTTGACGGGTCTGTGCATTGAGTTTAGAATATCACTATTATATATTTGAGGATTTTTAAATAATTCTAAGGTGAGTTGACTTCTTTTTTCTAATGTGCAAATGGGTTTTAGTTGTAGAATTCAGGAATTTATAATTGAATTTTGAATTGGCATTGATAATTATTTGTTTTGTTTAATTGTATTCAATATAGCGACGTATTTGTTTGGGTAAGAGAGATCCAAACTGGTTTCTGTCAGGGACTGATATAGAGTTCACAGGTTTAAGTTAAATTTTTTGTTAAGAGCTCAATTTCACAAACAGGGCTTTCTTCTACCTCAAGTATTGGAAAATCTGGTCTACCAAAAAAAAATATAGTACAACTAGCAAGTTCTTAACAATTCTTTATTAAAAGGAAAATATGTTTTGTTATTTTCTGAGATTCCTATGTAAGTTGTTGTAGGTTTCATATAAAGGGATGAATTTTGGATATTTATAGAGTTTCCTACCAATGGTATTGGGTGTTTTATAAAAATTGAATTTTTCTCCTGAGAAGAGTGGCATTTGTAAGAGAAACATTAGATGATTATCAATTTTATACATATGAGTTTCCGACTCCTCATAAAGGTTACTTAGTTTTAGGTCAGGTGGAAAATATGTAGTGGATTGATTTGACTGTATTTCTGAAAATATGTTGTGTAGTTTTCTAATGGGATAAGTGTTGGCGACTATTCTTTATTTAATGCAAGGTTTATAACTAAACACATGTCTTTTAAAGTTTCCAAGTATTCCTTAGCGAATTCATGTGAAGAAATGAACCAATTTGATACTTGGATTATGTAATGATCCAGGCTGTCAGGTGAATTAGATTGAGACCACATGTTCCACGTTATAATTGTTTTATTTAGGTTATCAAATTTTTTATTTATATCTTCGAAATGTGCTTTTATTACGTGAGTGTTTTTATGAATCAAATTATAAGATTGTGCTCCTGTTTCAAGGTGATTAAAAATGATGCTTCTGACATTCAAATAAACTATATCTTCTTCCTCTGGTAGGTGTATCACGTTTCCCAGAAAGTTGTTAATTATTCCATTAATTTGATGAATAGAATCCTTCCAGGAAATCTTCAGAAATCTTCCAGGAAAGATATAGTAGTTATGTTTGATCTATTCGACCCGCAGTCGTATCCCACGATGGCTAGTGGCATGGGTATCATCGTAAATGAGATTAAATTTTTCATGCCGGTCCTCATTCCTGAAACAGGAGGGTTCTCGGTTAAATTCCATTATATTAAATATCTATTTATATCTTATTTTATTCAAGTAGTTAAATTGCTTAGGTTTTCTGAGAATTCATAGGGTCCTGCATATTAATCCGCTAATTTGTTAGGCTTTGCACCTTTTAGTAGAAATACATTATCTCCGACCTTGAAATTTTGTTGATTAATTTTTTCGTTGTAATAAGATTTAGATTTTTCTTCAGCACTTATGAGGTTTATCCTTGCAATTGATTGAATATCATAAGTTTGGTGATTAAATTTATCAGATAATCAACATACGTTTACAACTTTTCGTGTGGAAGGGGTGGTTCGCTAGAAGATAGTCTTGCTAGTAGACCGAAAACTTGTTCGTATGGGGTACATTTTGTGCCTTCATGAACACTGGTAGTATATGAGAATGTGGCTGACTCAAGCCAATCATCCCGTTCACTATTTTTATTGACAAATTGTTTCAAATATTCCGCTAAAACATGATGTGATCTTTCTAGAGATCCATGAGATTGTGGGTGAAAAGCTGTTGTTCTAAACTGTCGAATTCTAAAACGCTTCGCTAAACGTTTCATAAGTTTACTTAGGAAATCTGTACCTTGATCTATCAATACACACTTTGGTGTTCCGAAAATGCAAATGAATTTCTTTACAAATTTATCAGCAATTGTACTTGCTTCTTGATGCGGAAGAGGTATAACTAAAGAGTATTCAGTAAGGTTATCTTAAATGGTTAGTATACATTCATTTCCTGTTTTTCTAACTGGTAATGGACCAACTATATCCATTGAAATTTTTTCGAAAGTGACACCTGGTTTGTCTGTAATTATCATAGGATTTTTGGTTTTTACTCTTACCAGTTTTTTCAATTGGCAATGTAGACATGTTTGGTTGTACTTTTGAATATCCAGTTTCATGTCTTCCCAAAAGTGTTTTTGGCGAATACGGTTATAGTTCTTTGCAACACCTTTGTGTCCACCTAGTGCTGATGAGTATGCTTTTTCGATGAGACATTTTCGTTGTTTATTATTGACATATTGAAAAAATCTGTTGCAGATTATTATTTTTACCCAAGAATACGCGAATGTATTTTTTTAGAATGGATAGAATTTCCTGCCAATCAATGTTCGCAATTTGGGAGGTTTTTGCGATGCTTATTGATTTCAGTTTAAGATTTTCTGCTAAATATCTTAAGGAGTATTTTTATTTCCTCATATTATCTAGGACATCGAAGAGACTACTTCTTGATGGTGATTCAATTGGTGATACTATATGGTAAAAACTACCTTTTTTATTGCTTTTGCTTCACCTACAGAAAGGTGTTCAAATTCGTGCAACTCCTTACATTTTGTTTAGCATTGGAATCCATCATCTTTAGGGTTTCCGACTGTAGATATAAGATAAGCGTAGTTATCTTTCCTCATTCGTAGTTGATCTCTACATTTTTCCACGTTCGGTGAATCTTGACCTTTCTCTCTTGTGTCTACTTGTTGCGCGTTCGGCATGTGCCAATCAATACGAGAGTTGTCTAAAGGGGGAATCTTTTCGTCATTGCTTGTCTGAGCTTGTTTGTCAGGGATTAATACTTCTTCCTCATCTGAAAAAATTTCTTCTTCGTCATCGCTTGAAAATTTATTATTAATTTCATAATTAAAGAAGTTTCCTTTATTATTATCCTGATATTCATCTTCACTTGATTCTTCGGAGGTACTGCAATTTTTATAAATGGATTCATTTATATTTTCTTTCGAAAATTCTGGATCTGAGTCTTTATTTTCAAATATTTCTTGATTCTTACTCACTTTTGAAATATTAGACTTGCTGTGATCTTTCCGAGGCCTTCCTCGTTTCTTCTTGATTTCATGTTCTGAAACATGAATTTTCTTGGGTCTTCCAGATCATATTCAAATAATTCAAATTTCCATATAATTACGCCTGAACATGGGTCGCTTGAATTTTGAAACCAAATTAATGGTTTATGATCAGTGTCTATTTTAAATTTTCTGCCATACAAATAGTGTCGAAAATAGGTTGCACAAAACACAATTGCCAAAGCTTCCTTATTTTACGTATCATATTTAACCTCGTGAACATTCAGTGCTCTAGATATATATGTCATTGGTTTATCCTTTCTGATTTCGCCTTGAGATAAAATACCACCTATTGCAAAACCTGAAGCATCGGTAGTGAGGATAAATAGTTTGTCAAAATCAAGCCTTTCTAATAGGAGTTCCTCGCATAGTTCCTGTTTTAAAATGTCAAATGCTTTTTGTTGTTTTTCGGTCCATTTAAAGGGTACGTCTTTCTATAAAAGCTAATTTAGTGGTGCTGCTTTCTTCGAAAATCCTTCTTCAAATCGTCGATAATAACCGGCTAATCCCAAAAATTGTTTAGTTTTTTTAACATTCTTGGGAACCAGGAAATTCTTGACCGCTATTATTTTCTTAGGGTCTGGACGTACACCGTCTTCATCTATGATATGGCCTGAATAAATTACTTCTGATCGTAAAAATTCGGATTTATCTGGTTGTTTTCTTAAATTTGCTGAGCGAATCGGTCCATGAGTGTATCGAATTTTCACTGATGTTCTTCTGACGAATTTGCATGGATGACAATGTCATCCAGGTATACAAATAATTCAGTACATATTAGAACTGACAAGGTAATATTCATGAGTCGTTAGAAACAAGCTGGAGCATCTTTCAGACCGAACGGCATCCGATCGAATTCATAATGACCATATGGGGTACTAAATGCCGTTTTGTTCGAATCTTCGGGATTCATTTTAATTTGATAAAATCCAGAAGCTAAATCAAATATTGAAAAATGTTGCTTTAAAATAGGTCATTTGTTTGTTTCAGTAGTTCTGCTTCATGAACGGGCAGAAATCGATATTGGCGCGTAAACACGGGGTGATCGTCGGTCGTTTGTATCTATTGTTGGAAAACATTTTTATCGGTCAATCGTTTTCCGGAAATATGAAATATATCTGCATTGCTTACTGATTCTGATTGAGTATTCGCAATTTTTACATATGCCTTACGATGATTATTGGTAACTAATGCGTTTCCTAAAAATATTCCTGGTGCAAGTGGTGTTTGAGGAATGTAGCCCATTTATTTTTCTACGTTTTTGATGATTAAATAAATATCAGATATTGATTTTTCTGGTAATATAATACTGTCTTTTGAAGAAAAGGGGTGCTGTATTTCATTCACTTCCAGGCATCGTGCTGCATAGTTGATTTTAACATTATTATCGATAAAAAATTCCAATCCTAGTACACCGTCATCATCAACTGGAACTTCTTTCGGGATTATGCAAACTGTTGTTAAGTATCCGAAAACTTTCACTTTTATTTGTCCTAAAGTATGGAGAGGATGCTCATTAATTCCAGTCAGTCTTAGAATTTTAAATTTGTCTATTGGTGTTGAAGGTTTAACCACGTTTTCTTTTAAAAGGTTTAAGCCTGCACCTGTGTCTATCATCATACTTACGGGATTTTTTAATCCGTTACTATTGATCGTTATCGATGGGATAATATTTCCTTTGCTAAAATGAAATTTTGTATCAATTGTTTCTAAATGTTCGTTTTTATTCGTTTTTGGTGCATTTAATTTTGGGAAATTGGTGCCTGCCCCATCGTACCTTGTCTGGGGAGGTCTTGTTCCTTTCCCAAGTTCCTTTGAGGTGGCTGTGGATTCTGTTGTTCTCTTAATTTGTTGTTTTATTCCCTCGTCCTACAATCTTTGATCATGTGACCTTGTTTTCTGCAATAATTGCAAATTACACCTGTTGTATTTTGTGTCATATTCGGTTGAAATTGTTGATTAGGATTTGATTGATTTGGGAAATTTTGTTGAGGTACCCATGTTACTCTATCTTCTTGTGGGAAACGCTTGTGGTTATCTTGTTGCGGTAGTGATACCCACTGAGTTCTTATGTGTGTTGAGGGTCTTGCTCGCCATGATTTTTGTGGTGGTCTATCGTTCTGAGAGGGTGGGAAACGGTTGAGTGAAAAATTAGGGTAGCGTTGACTGTATTGATTTTGACTTGCGAGGGTCCGACATCCAGGGGCTGTGTGACCCCTCCTGTTGCATATTTGGCACACTATAACTTGACCTTGCGTATAATTTATCCGGATTGATATGTCCTGATTTTCATTATTTTCATTTTTATCGGGTTTTTGTTTATTGTTTGTTGCATCTTTCAATACGTCTCCTTCTTTCACACGAATTTCGATTTCTGGTCGTGAACCGCGTAAGAAACATTGGACTAGATCTTCTTCTAGTCCTTGTTTGAAGGTTTCGTCTAGGGCTCCTCCGTTGTTGATCCTATGAGCATCATTGATTTGATCACCGATTTCTTTTATTCGTGTGGCATATGATAACACGGTTTCCTTTTCCCAAATTTAATTGCTACCCAATTCGACTTGTAGTTGGTAGACTGTTTTTGAGGGGCTACATGTTTTTCTTAATCGGTAAACTAGTTCTTCTAC
>JAABKJ010005425.1:0-23082 GCA_011634705.1 Andricus grossulariae
AATTTTCATCCAAATAGTTGAATTTTCATACCAAAAATATTATGTTTTAACACAAAAGTTAATTTTCAACGTTTTCATCATTTTGAAACCAAAAAGACGAATTTCCAAGAAAACAGTTTAATTTCCAGCAAAAAGTTAATTTTTAACCAAATAGTTCAGTTTTCTACCAAAATATTTGAATTTTCTATATAAAAAAAAACGAATTTGAAACAAAATAGTTTAATTTTTAACCAAAAATATGAATTTTCAACTAAAATGTTAAATCTTTAACCAAACCACTGAATTTTTAACAAAGTAGTTATATTTTGAGCCAAGTAGTTGCATTTTCAACCAGAAAGACGAATTTGTAACAAAAGAGTTGGATTTTCAAACCGAAAATATGAATTTTCAACACAAATGTTCGTTAGTTTTCTACCAACTAGATGAAATTTCTACCAAAATAGTTGAATTTTAAACAAAATATAAGAATTTTCAACCAAAATAGATAAATTCTCAACGAAAATAGAATAGATGATATTGTCTCAACCAAAAAAGATTTTTATTTAAAATCAAACACAGTTGAATTCAACCAAAAAATGCGAATTTTCAACAAAATAACTGATTCTTCAACTAAATCAGATTAATTTTTTACCAAAAGAGATACATTTTGGAACGAAAAAGGCCGAATTTTGAACCAAGAAAGAAAAAAAAATTCCACTAAATTGTTAAATTTTCAAACCAAAAAGATGAATTTTATAGAAAACAGTTTCATTTTCAAACAGAAAATAATGGATTTTCAACAAAAATTTACTTTTCCCCCAAATAGTTGGAATTTCTACCTAAATGGTTCTTTTTTCAACAAAACGCATGAATTTTCATCCAAATAGTTGAATTTTCATACCAAAAATATTATGTTTTAACACAAAAGTTAATTTTCAACGTTTTCACCATTTTGAAACCAAAAAGACGAATTTCCAAGAAAACAGTTTAATTTCCAGCAAAAAGTTAATTTTTAACCAAATTTAAAATCAAACACAGTTGAATTTAACCAAAAAATACGAATTTTTAACAAAATAGTTGATTCTTCAACTAAATCAGATTAATTTTCTACCAAAAGAGATAAATTTTGAAACGAAAAAATTTGATTTTTTTACGAAAAAAGAAAAATTTTGAAACGAAAAAGCCAAATTTTGAACTAAGAAAAAAAAACAGTTTCATTTTCAAACAGAAAATAATTAATTTTCAACAAAAATTTACTTTTTACCCAAATAGTTGGACTTTCTACCTAAATGGTTCATTTTTCAACAAAATGCATAAATTTTCATCCAAATAGTTGAATTTTCTTACCAAAAATATTATGTTTGAACAAAAATTAATTTTCAACGAAGTCGTTGAATTTTCTACAATTTTGAAACCAAAAAGACGAATTTCCAAGAAAACAGTTAAATTTCCAGCAAAAAGTTAATTTTTAACGAAATAGTTCAGTTTTATACCAAAATGTTTCAATTTAATATTAAAAAAAAGAATTTGAAACAAAATAGTTTAATTTTCAACCAAATAGATGAATTTTCAACTAAAATGATAAAACTTTAACCAAACCACTGAATTTTGAACAAAGTAGTTATATTTTGAACAAAGTAGTTGCATTTTCAACCAGAAAAGACGAATTTGTAACAAGTGAGTTGGATTTTCAAACTGAAAATATGAATTTTTACTAAAAATTTTCGTTAGATGATATTATTTCAACCAAGAAAGATTTGTATTCAAAATCAAAGATAGTTGAATTTAATAAAAAAATACGAATTTTCAACAAAATAGCTGATTCTTCAACTAAATCAGATTTATTTTCTACCAAAAGAGATAAATTTTAAAACGAAAATGGCCGAATTTCGAACCAAGAAAGAAAAAAAAATTCCGCTAAATTCTTAAATTTTCAAAGTAAAAAGATTAATTTTCTACAAAACAGTTTCATTTTCAAACAGAAAATAATGAATTTTCAACAGAACTTTAGTTTTCACCCCAATAGTTTTATTTCTACAAAAATACATGAATTACCAAGAAAATAGCTGAATCCTCAAACAAAAGAGATTAATTTTCTACTCATAACTGACCCATAAACCTCTCTTAATAGGAGATATACAAAAAACACGAAGTAACTTCAAAGTAACTAAAATTAAAAATCCAAGTTACTGCAAACATCTAAGTTACAAGTCACTTTTTAAAATAGTAACGAAGTTAGCCTACAACTTACAAATAACGTAAATTTTCAGTAACTTAGTTACTTGTAACAAGTTACATTTAATTAAAAATTAATATTACAATTATTACAATTTACAATTAAATTAAACAATTAAATTATTAAAGTTACAATTAAAATTAAATGTCTTTGAAGTTTATAATTTTAAGAACTTTAAATTAATAATTTTCGTTACAAGCATTCAAAATAAAACAATTTTAAATTGTAAGACTTTTTTTTAAAGTACTACCCAACACTGGATCATTGTTATTAACAATTATAATTATCATATTATTCTCCTCGTCCAAAGATTCGACCTCTGCCTCATAATCGCACCCTCGATTATATTTCAACCCAGCATAGTAGTTTGCGGAAGTGCAGCTGAAATAAATTGCCTCACCGATATTGAATTAACAATAAATTTACATCAGATTCGTCTTATGTCTGCCCTTCATGAGGAATTTGAAAGTTTATTATCAGAGTGTTTTAAAGTAACTGAGGCTGATGATTCCTTTGCTCTCACTGAAGTTGTTACTGTATCAAGTGCGCTCAACACAATAATTACTTCTTCGCCAACTAATCGAGGAGTCAATGAATCACAAGCCGATTTATCGTTCGATTTTGAGACTTCGAGCATGCACTCTACAAATATTGTAAGTTTATTTCAAAACAATGAAAGAAGTTTTTCGAATCTATGATTTTAATTTTTACTTCATTTTTTATAGGGAAAGCAACCCGCACAAGGAATTGTCACATTCCCTCCCTTCGAATTTTTAGTCAATTGTGGAAAAATTACTTTTCTGTTGTATGAGATACAAAAGACGTTCGAGAATACTAAATGTCAATCTGTAAGTTGTATTTCTAGATTTAAAGCTTTTGATAATTTAATCATTTTTTAAAAATATTTCCTTTAAATATAAAGAAAATATTTCATCAATCAAGTTTACATAACGGCCAGTATTAAGATAAATAATTTGAATTTAATATGACTAGATATAAATTAGACAATTTCATATTTTTAAGGTAGTTGTGCGAAAAATCTGAAGTCAGCAAAAAATAGTTGTCCTATGATTTTAAGAATCAAAATTATATTGCTGATGATGTCATTTGAAATAAAAAACATTATTTTTAATACAACATTTTTAAAACTTACAAAAGCAATCATTTGATCAATGTTTTCTGCAATTAAATGTTTTCCGATTATTGTTTTTTACTCATTTTTGGAAAATTGTTCAATTTTAATCATTGGTGACCTTTTTTGTTCTGGGAAAACATTCTCTACGACTCTGCATTTTCCAATTTCTCAATTTCCTTTGAAGCTTATTTGCTTATTTAAAAATTTGAAAAATTAACGTTGATGGGAATGTTTTTCTCGCACAAGGAAGCCATGGTTTATTAAAATTCAACCATTTTTAAAAAGGACCTGTCAGGGTTCACCGAAATTCGGTGGGCGAGGTAAAAATATTTTGGGTCAGCCTAGACATTTCGTTTAAAAAATTGGTAAGAAACAACAGTAAAAAAAATTAAATGATAAAAACTATTGTTAAAATAATCATTTTTCGTTAGTTTTAATTTTTTTCATGAGAAATAATGTTTTTTCTTTTATAAAACATAATTGATAATAACATTTCACTTTTTAAATCATAGAAAACTTTTTTTCCTCCAAAGACCTGATTTTTGGCACAACAACTACCTTAAAACTACCTTTAAAATTATTGAAAATTTTTGTTTCAAACCTTTAAAATTTAGGAATTTAAAATTAAATGGATTTGAAATTTATAATTTTAAGAACTTTAAATTAATAATTTTCATTACAAGCATTCAAAATAAAACAATTTTAAATTGTAAGACTTTTTTTTTAATGAAAAATTTTAAACTATACCCCTTTTAATGTCGAATTATTTTTAATTCTGGCTTTTGGATTGAAAGATTTAATAACTTACAAACAAATTGTTTTAAAAAATTAACTGGAATTGGCTGGGATCACTTTAAATTGAACAATCTGTAAATAAAATGATTTAGTATTATATTTTTAATAATTAAAAATTTTACGATCTCGAAATCTGAAATTGAATTTTTAATAATGTTTAAAACGGTGTATAAAATGAAGCGATTTTAAATTTGTGGAGCTTAAAATTAAACAATATTCAATTCAAAGCTTTAAAAATGTAATTACATATTTTAAATCAATTGAAAAAAGTCATAGGTCATACATATTTTAAATTTTACCGTTCGATAATTGAAGAATACTGAATTGCTAACCTTAACCAATAAACTACAAAAATTAAACAATTTTGAGTCTTGAGTAATCATTTCAAATTAAATTCGTGAATTCATAGAAAATGGAACAATTTTAAGTAGAAAATTTTCCAATCAGTATTTCAATATTAAAATAGTTTTAAGTGTAACAATAAATTGTGAAGAAATACATTAAAAATTGAATGTTTTATTTAATTGAATGAAATTCAATTTAATCAAAAATTAAACAATTTCAGTTTCGAAGCAGTCAAAATTAAACGTTTGAAAATTTCAAACCACTCAAAATAAAAAGATTTCATATTAAACAGAAAGCTTATTAAAAAGAATATTTCGTATTTAAAGCATTTCATTTTGAACATTGTTTAATTCGGCGGGCCTGAAAAATCAAATATTTTCAAATGAAATATTCAAAATAGGCTATCTATTAATTAGAAGTGTTCAATAAACTTTCAAAGTACAATTAAAATCGCCCAAACATTAACGACGCTTAGAAAAGTACAATTTCAAATTTTATGCATTTAAGTTCAAAAATTGTTTCTGTCAGAATCTTGAAAATGTGGAAAATTCGAGGAAAAAATTCCAGATTCAAATGTCAAAAATTACATAATTTAACGTAGGTAATTTAAGTATATGAAAATGAATAATTTCAGACGAATTATGAAATCGAATAATTTGTAAATTATGATAAAATCAAATTTATTTGGCAGTGTCTTTAAAAGATTTTAAATTATGGTTTAAACTTCTCACTTACTAATTATTCCAGGACAGTGGAGACGTTTACGAAGATGACAGCAGTCACTTAAAACAGCCTTTGCTTTATGTTATGATCGACCAACCGAATCTTTACATCTCGCAGCAACACCTAACACAAAAAATTCAGGTACGAAATATTCCTTTAATTTTGATTCATCAGTCCTGAATCTGAATATCTTTTTCAAAATGGGAAATATTTTCTCAGATTTCCTGCTTCGACTTTGCAATTTCGCTTGGAAATGAAGAGCGTCAGGACTCTACATCAATGCCCAACGAAGAAGATTTCAAAGTATTTCTGATTCAAGCCAAAAGTGGAGATCCTCATCCAGACACAGGAATTCCGCCTTCGTTTGTGACAGTAAAATGCGAAACACTACCAGGAAAAGGCCCACAATTTTGTCTCGAGATGGGTCGTCCGACTAAAGTTCACTTTTCTTTAGAAAGGCTAAAGAAGATCAATTCCATAAACAATAAGGTATGAAATTCATATACATGCGTAATATGTATATGGATAAAAATCAAAAAGTTGACAATATTTTGTCCCTGGAATATTATGAATAATTTTCCTTATTGCGGAGTTTTATTAAGCGTATTTTCTCCGTTTAAAAATAAAATCGATTAAATATGATTAAAAGTCATCCGGTAACGTGTCCCTGACTACCTTTTTTAAAATTTATTTAAAAACATGTACTTCTTATGTACCCCTTCAAGTAACGTATCCGTTGGCTAAATACGGATTTCACGTTTATTCTAAATTTTTTGAGAAAAAACAAAATTTAACATCATAGTTAAATTAATAACAAAATGATTCAATTTTTAACCAAGTAATTGATTGTTTAACCAAATAGTTTAATTTGCAACCTACAAAGATGCATTTGCAACCAAACGGTCAGATTTTCAAACTAAAAATATTAAAATTCAAGCAAAAACAGTTGCATTTTTAATGCAAATGGACGAATTTTTAACAAAATAGTTGAACTTTCGACAAAATAGTTTCATTTTCATCAAATTAGTTGAATTTTCAACCAAATAGCTGACTTTTTAACCTTCAAAACAAGTTTTCTACCAAAAGACGAATTTTCAACCAAATACATGCATTTTCAACCGAATAGTTGAATTTTCAACTGAAAAAAGAGAAGTTTTCGACCCAAAAAATAACATTTTAACCAAACATGGAATCATTTTATTTTCAGTTTGAAAAATTAACTTTCAACAACAAAAAAACGAATTTTCAACCAAATACATGCATTTTCAACCGAATAGTTGAATTGTCAACTGAAAAAAGATAAGTTTTCGACCCAAAAAATAACATTTTAACCAAAAATGGAATCATTTTATTTTCAGTTTGAAAAATTAACTTTCAACAACAAAAAAACGAATTTTCAAGAAGTTGAATTCAACCAAAAACGACAACTTTCCAACAAAATAATGAATTTCCACCCCAGTTGTTGCATTTTGAAGCCAAAAAGATTAATTATCTACAAAACAGTTGAATTTCCAACCCGAATATATGTTCAACCAAGTGGTTTAATTTGTCACCAAAAAATATGAATTTGCTACTAAAAAGTTGAATTTTCGTCTAGAAAAGATTAATTTTCAATTTAAAAACTTAATTTTCAACCAAAACTAGAATAATTACTTTTTCAGTTGAAAATTTTCATTTTCAACCAAGGAGATGAATTTTCAACTAAATTGATGAATCATAAAAAATGAATTTTCAACAAAAGAGTTCAACATTCAACCAAAAATTTTATTTTTAAACCCAGAAGATTAATTATTTACCATGAAGACGAATTTTCAACAAAATAATAAAATTTTCAATCAAATAGTAGCATTTTTAACCAAACAGGATGGATTTCGAACCAAAAATAAAATATTAGACTTTTAATGAAAAAGAATTAACTTTTATCCAAAAAAATTTTGATTTTATTATTGGGTTCTATTAATTCAGTTCGCATTTAAGCGCAAAAAGAGGAAAGGTTTGAAAACAGGGGGGAAAGGAAGAATTGAAAAAAAAGTGAAAAATGGAATCTTTTAAATATTTTATAACCGTATGTGTTTTATAACTTTGTTCCATATCTTTCGATTTTCTATGAAATTCTTTAAAACCGCATGAAAATTTGTTTAATTTCCTTAAAATCATTAAAATCCTTAGGAATTCCTTGCAAATTTTTAAAGCACTTGCAAATTCCTTGAAATATTTTAAAATATCTCAAAATCTTTCAAAATCCCTTCAATTACTTGAAATCTATTGATAATTTCTAGGAATTTAAAAAAAATGCCCTAAAATATTTCAAATCCTTTGAAATCTTTTGAAATCTCTTGAAATTTTTCAAAACGCTTGAAAACTTCTTGTAGTTTTCAAAAATACCTTAAACTCTTTTAAATCCTTTGAAATGCCTACAGATTATTTAAATTATTAAAAATTCCTTAGAATCGTTTAAAATATCCTAAAATCTTAGAAAATATTTAAAATTTCTTCAAATTGAAATCCTACGATGTCCCTCAATTCTTGTGAATAAATTCTTTGAAATTTGTTAAAATATCATTAAATCTAGTAAAATTACATTAAATCTGAGGATATTCCTTGAAATCTCTTAAAATTTTTGAAGTCTTATGAAATCCTTTGAGATCCTGGGAAATTAATTAAAATACCTTTAGATTCACTTAAAATTATTGAAATTCTCGGAAATCTTATAAAGTCCCTTGAAATTCCTTTAAAAACTTTTAAAATATTTGGAATTTTTATAAATTTTCTGAAATCCCTTTCAATATTTTTAAATATACTAAAATTTCTTAAATACTATATAAAATTCTTTCGAACCTCCCAAAATTCACGGACGTTTTTGAAAATCGCATGGAATTTTTTTAATTCTGTGAAATTCCCTGATATATTTGAAAATATCTTCAAATCTTTGAAATACTACGAAAACCTTTAATTTTTGTGAAATCATTTGAAGTTTATAGAAATATTATAAAATGTTCAAACAAATTTTATATCTATTGAAATTTCATAAAAAGCATTTGAAATTTTGTGATGTCCCTTGGAATCATTGAAAATAACCTATAATATTTTAAATCCTATAAAACCCTTTAAAATCCTTAGAAAGTTTGGGAAATTCTTTGCAATTCATTAAATTTGCTTAATTTTTTTTAAATCCCTTGAAATCTTTGAAATAATATTAAATCCCAGTCCGTTTCGGTAAATATTATATACAAACTAAGCGCGCTAAAAAATCTATAAAAAAAGAAATTTATTCTTGAAATTATTTTTTTAGTTACTTCTATTATAAAGAATAATAATAATGAAATTTTAATTTTCATATTTTAAGTCTCGAGAAGCAGATTTAATTCTTATGTTGTCTTAAAAAATATCGTAAATCAAAAGATTGTCATTAAATATAAAAAACTATAATTCTAAAATAAGAGCGTTCTTTATTAATCAGGCAAAACATTAAATTTTTACATTGTAATTAGTATAAATAGAAAAAGATGTTTTATATTGATCTGAAATACTTTTTTCCATTCAAAATCGAATTATTCCAACTTTTTGATTTTCACCCATATATTACAAATAATTTTTGAATTGCAATTGCATTTTTTAACGGGGGAATTCCTTTCTTAGGTGAAATCATGTTTCGTGGAGGACGAAACTATTATAAAATGGTCTTCCAAGTCTTCGAGCGATCTAAGCATTATTCCTCAAGAAAAATCCGCTAGTCCTATAAAATACAGAGTACCTGATTTCAATCTCATCACGAAACAATTAGTCTTCTCTTTCACATCTCATTCAGGAGCAGAAATAATTCTCAGCTTAGCATCATTAGCTGGAAGTGTACTCAATGTCATCAGACCCGAAAGAATATACGGAAATGCTACACTAGATTCCTTCATGATTTCCGCATCATTTGGTGATAGCATGAAAGTATTTCTAAATCCATGGTGTTGCAACGTGACAGTTTGTCTACTGTGGGAATCATGGCAGGACGCAAATTCGTTTCCTCAGATACAAATCCAAGCTGATAGCGATAGCATTCATCTGAATTGTGGACCACAACATATACAAATTATTAAGACTGTTTTGCTAGACTGTCAAGAATTTTCGAACCAGCATACTACGCAATCGCCAAGTTATAAAGCAGAGGAGAAACCTTCGTTGCCAATCACGGAGCAACATTATAAAGATGATCTGAAATCTGGGGTCTTTCAATTTGTCGATGGAAGTGCTGATGATCTGCCACTACCTTATCAGGTATGATGGATTTTCTACTTGGGTATTAAAGAAGAAATTAATAAATATGCTTATGGCCTCAAGGAAAAAAATATGAGGAATTGCTGTAAATAATTCCCGGTTTTTCACCGTTCTCAAACATTTTTCCCGGTCATTGAAATTAAAAAGATTGAACTGTTGAACCTGAAGATTTTTTCATTTTAGGTAATCAAACCTAAACTGCAAATTAAAGCAGCCAAAATTTAACTCTTCTGAATTTGCAACTTTTCAAATTAAAGCTTTACAAAAATTTCATTCGGAAACTTTTAAATAAATCTTTTAATGATGAACACGTTGTATTATGGAAAATTTCTAACTAATCTCAATAGGTTTAATTCTAAGGACTGAAAAAAAATTATCTTAGAATTAAACATTCAGAATGATAAAGTATCCATTTTACAAACTTTAACTGTACAAAATAAATGCCCCCAATTTTATTGTCGGGAAAAGTTCCCGGCTAATTTAATTTTTTCGCGGTCATAGGAATAAAAATAGTTTTTGGTAACTATAGACTTCACAGTCCAAAATTCTTTCAAATCAGGGGAAATAAGGTGATTTTTCACGAAAATAGGAGAATAAATTCTTTTGAATAAAATTAATATATAGGTACGATATTTACTTCAAAATGAAATGCTTTAAATTCCTAAGATTTCAAGTAGAAATATATTGCATTTTCAACAAAATAGTTTAATTTTCAACCAAAAGAAATGAATTTTGTACCTAAATGCGAATTTTTAATAAAAGAGTTGAGTTTTCAACTAAATGATAGAATTTTCAAACAAAAAAGATTCAACTTTAAAAAAAAAATTGCCAAAAAGACGAATTTTTTAGAAGACTGTTGAATCGTTAACCTGAAAAGGTTCATTTTCATCAAAAAAATTATTTTTTTACGAAGAAAGATGATTAATAAATCAAATAGTTGAACTTTAAACTAAATAGTTTAATTTCTGAGCCAAAAAGATGAATTTTTTGAAAAGATGAATTTTCAATCCAAAAGGACGGATTTTTCATCAAAAAATACGGATTTTAAACAAAACAGTTGAATTTTCGACAGAAAATGATGGATTATTAACAAAATAGTTAAATATTTAACAAAATAATTAAATTGCCAACCAAATAGTAACATTTAAGCAAAAGAGATGAATTGTGGCTCAAAAATATGATTCTAGACTTTTCAATTAAAACGAATTAACTTTCAACCAAAAAAGATGACTTTACTACGAAAAGATAAATTTTCAATCAAAAGGACGGATTTTTAATCCAAAAATACGAATTTTGAACAAAACAGTTGAATTTCCGACATGAAAAAAAGGAATTAGTAACAAAATAGTTGCATTTTCAACAAAATAATTAAATTTCCAACCAAATAGTAACATTTTTAACCAAAAGAGATGAATTGTGGCTCAAAAATATGATTCTAGACTTTCAATTAAATCGAATTAACTTTCAACCAAAAAAAAATGACTTTACTACGAAAAGATAAATTTTCAATCAAAAGGACGAATTTTCTATCCAAAAAGAAGAATTTTCAATACAGTAGTTGAATTTAAAAAAAAGATGCCTTTGTAACAAAATAATTGAATTTTCAACCAAATAGTTGAATTTAAATGAAAAATTAATTTTCAAATAAGCAGTTGAATTTACAAAAAAATAGTTCAAATTTTAATCAAAAGAGACGAATATTCAACAAAATAGTTACATTTGTAACAAAATAGTTGAATTTTCAAGCAAAAAATGACGAATTTTTTAGAAGACAGTTGAATTTTGATAAAAAAGCTTATTTTCAACCAAAGAAGATAACTTTTCTAACATAAAAGATCAATTTTCTATCCAAACAGGACGATTTTTCTATCAGAATAGTTGAATTTTCAACTAAAAGAGATGAATTTTGAACCAAAAGACGAATTTTTAACAAAAGTGTTAATTTTTTTATTGAAAAGTGAATGATTTAGAAAATACTTGTATTTTTAATGAAATAATTTAATTTCTAACCAAATAGTTGAATTTTCAACTACAATCAAAAAAAGTTGCCAAAAAGACGAATTTTTTAGAAGATAGTAGAAATATTATACTTAAAATGTGAATTTCATCAAAAAATATAATAAGAAAGATGAATTTTCAACCAAATAGTTAAATGTTCATAAAATCAACTTTCAAGCATATATCTGTGTTTACAACCACATAGTTGAACTTTCAATCATAAGAGACGATTTAAAATAAAAATAGTTAAACGTTTAACCAAATAGTTTAATTTTCGACCCAAATCGACGATTTTTTTTTTTTTAATTAATTTTCAATCCAAAAGGACCAATTTGCTATCCAAAAAGACGAATGTTAAAAAAGCAGTTGAATTTTCGATAAAAAAAGATGCCTTTTTAACAAAGTAGTTGAATTTTTAACAATTTACAAACTTACAAAAACGAATTTTTTAGAAGACAGTTCAGTTATCAACATGAAAAGTTGAATTTTCAACAAAAAATATCATTTTTAACCCATAAAGATTTATTTTCAACCAAACAGTTAAATTTACAAGCAAATAGTTGAATTTTAAAGCAAAAAGGATTACTTTTTAACAAAATAGTTGGAGTTTTAACAAAATAATAAAATTTTCAACAAAATAGTTTAATTTCGAACCAAAAATAATCAATATTCAATCAAAAATAATTAACTTTCAACCAAAAATAGTTGGATTTTTTTATTGGGTTCGATTAATTCAATTCACATTTAAGTTTTATTATGATCTGCTGCAGTTGAAATTAAAAGTAACTATTATTTTATAAAATTTAAGGTTTTTTACTGAAAATTAAACAAAATTTCCTATCCACGTATAAATTCCTGGCCATTTCTCCAGTGTTTTTCCGGTCTTAAAACATTCCCGGTCCAGTGGCTACCCTGAAAGTTGTCATACATTTTTTAATTTTAATATTTTATTTCAGGTTGTATTCTTTACGTTTCCTCAGCAAGCTATGGCTTGGAGGTATCCTCATCCAAGGGCTCTTACAAAAATACACGTCTCTCCTGTTCCTTTTGAAGTAAGTATACTTTTGATAAATTTTTGTTTTTCTTATACCAGGGCTCGAATTCACGCCACCATTTTGCCACTATTTAGAAAAGTATACCACTATTTCTTCATTTTTCCAAATTTTAAAGTCGAAAATGTCCAAAATCGAATAATTTCAAATTGCATTACTAAAAAGCGCAATCACTTATATTTTAATCGTACTGTTTCGAAGCATAATTGTCAAATTAAGCCTTTATTGTCGATGTTTTTTATATGGAATATCATTAAACAATTAATCATATATCATATTGAAAGCATTTTAAAATCAGCCACTTGATTTAATTACATTAAAGAATATAAAACATGAAATTGGAAGGGTTCGAAATTTAAAAAGTTTAGAATTGAACAATTTTTAAATAAATAAAACAATATTTCAATGAGAATAGTTTGAAAACTAAAAAATTATATTAATAATAATATAATATTAATATACAACATTTCAAATTTTTCTGTTTTGAAAATAGTTCAAATTAGTAATTTTTTCCAATTAATAAGAATTCAAATAGAAAAGATTTTGAATTTGGAAAAGAATGAAGTTGAAAGTTAACGAAATAGAACATTGAAATTTCAAAACTTTGCAAGTAGTTTAATTTGCAACAAAAAATTTTTTTCTTTAAATTAACAGAAAAATGTTATTCAGGCAACTCAATTTCAAAATTCATGTGAATAAAAAACTTTTCTAATTTAAAAATAATGCAATTTAATGAACTTAACATTTTAGAAATAAATATTTTAGACGTGAAAGACGTTGAAGGAAAATTATTAATTTTATTTGAATTAGTGAAATAGGAATCAATTTTCAAAGATTTTATTTAGCTTTGCAAATATTTTAAATCAGAGTTTAATTAGTTTCATTTTATGCTATTATTTTTCTTCAATGGTATTTTTCTCTTCCTCTAAAAAGGCTCTAATTTTTCGGGAATGGAAGAAAGAAGTTTCATAAAAAATGTCATAAAATCATTCAAAAATATAAAAATATCACCTTTATAAATTAAGTTTTGAATTTGCACAATAAAATCTTTCAGAAATGGAAAATATCTGCATATAATGCAAAGCTATCAACATAATTTTATGGAATTTCTTTAGAAAAATATTTTGTTCCATTTTTCTATGCCTTATAACCTTGCAAAAATTGAATGGATTTAACAATTGATTTCATTTGTTCAAATATATAATTTGGAAATCAATAGGATTTTATGCTAGAAAGAACAAAATTCAAGTTTTCAAGTTAATTTTTTTCCGGCCAATTCAAAAAAGTTCCAAAGACTTGAATGATTTCACACGATTTTGAAAGTTTTCAAGAGATTTATAATCATTTAAAAATATTTAAAATATTTTTGATTTGGAACAGGGAGTTTTGGAAAAGAATTATAATTCTGAGTTAGAATATCAGATCATTTTTGGTCAGATGAATTACAGCTCTGCTTTGGAACAGATAATGTTGTAAAAGAATTATAATTCTGAATTTGAACAGAGATTTATTGTTGAAATTCTCGTATTTTAAATCAAAATTAAAATTGTTCCAAAATTCCCATTCCAGGTAAAAAATTCTCTGTTCCAAGCAAAATAATAAGTTTTAACGAAAATTCCCTGTCAGTCTAAATTATAATTCTTTCAACAAAAAGATGAATTTTCAACCAAAAATGGAATAGTAAAATTTTCAGTTAAAAAAATTATTTTGCAACCAAATAAAAATTAATTTTTAGCAAAACAGTTAAATTTTCAAAAAAATCTGATAGATTCTGATTTGGAACATGGACTATTTTTGGTTTAAAGTTCATTCTTTTAGATTGAACAGTCTACTAAGTTGAACACTTGAAAATTTAGATCTTTCTGTAGAAATTTCACCTTTTTTTGGTTCAAAATAGTTCTTCTTTGTGTTAAAAATAAAAATGTTGTTAAAAATTACCATCTTTGTTTCAAATTCAACAGTTCTGTAGAAAATTCATATTTTCGGCTCGAAAATGCAACAATTTGGTAGAAAATTTAAACTATTTGGTTGAAAATTGATGTATTTTGTTGAAAATTCGTCTTTTATGGTAGAAAATCAATTTTTTTTGTTAAAAATGAATCTGTTTTAATTAAGGATTCTAGTATTTTATTGAAAATTCGTTTTTGTGGGTTAAATCCAACTGTTTTTTAATTCAAATTAAAATTTTTTTTTGTTGAAATATCAACTATTACATTTTTCGTTGGAAATTAATCTTTTTAGGTTGAAAATTCCATTCTTTGGTTGAAGATTCATAGATTTAGCTGAAAATTCGTTTCTTGTTGTTAAAAATTGATTTGTTAAACTTAAAATGAAACTATAACATTTTTTTTTGACAGTTTATATTTTCGTAATAGAAAATTGAACTACTTGGTTGAAAATTAAAATTTTTGTTGAAAATTCATATTCTTAGATTGAAAAGTTAACTGTTTTGTAGAAAATTCATCTTTTTGGCTTGAAAATTCAACACTTTGGTAGAAAATTTAACTATTTCATAAACAAAAAATGTTTTGTAGAAAATTAATTCCCTTGAATGAAAATCTTTTTTAGTTTAGAAATTCAACTGTTTAGTTAGCATTTTTTAGAAATGAAAAACATATAAATAAAAAATTAATCAAATTAAATTTGGGCTTGCATCACATTAATTATTTAAATTACTTAGTTAAAATTTTATGTAGTTTGTTAAAAAATTCGTCTTTTTGATAGAAAATTAATCTTCTTGGTTGAAAATTTAACTATTTGGTTCAAATTCTACAGTTTTATAAAAAAATCATCTTCTTGGTTAAAAATGCAACTGCTTGGTTGACAGTTAATCTGTTTTAGTTGAGGATTCAACTATTTTGTTGGAAACTCGTCCTTTTTGGTTCAGTTAAACTGTTTTGTATTTAAAATAAAAATATCTTTTTGTTGAAATATACGAACTACATATTACATTTTACGTTGAAAATTGGTCTTTTTAGGCTGAAAATTCCATTCTTTGGTTGAAGGTTAATAATTTTAGTTGAAAATTCGGTTTTTGTTGTTAAAAATTGATTTGTTAAACCTAAAATGAAACTATTCCATTTTTTATTGATAGTTTATATTTTCGTAGTAGAAAATTCAACTACTTGGTTGAAAATTAAAATTTTTGTTGAAAATTTAACTGTTTTGTAGAAAATTCGTCTTTTTGGCTTGAAAATCCAACAATTTAGTAGAAAATTTAACTATTTCATGAAAAAAATGTTTGGTAGAAAATTAATTTTATTGAATGAAAATCTTTTTTAGCTTAGAAATTCAACTTGTTAGTTAGCATTTTTTAGAAATGAAAAAAATATAAACTAAAAATTAATCAAATGAAATTTGGGCTTGCATCACATCCATTATTTAAACTACTCAGTTTAAAATTTATGTAGTGTGTTGAAAATGCGTCTTTTTGGTAGAAAATTAATTTTCTTGGTTGAAAATTTAACTATTTGGTTCAAATTCTACAGTTTTATAGAAAGATCATCTTTTTGGTCAAAAATGCAACTGCTTGATTGAGAATTAATCTGTTTCAGTTGAAGATTCAACTATTATGTTGGAAACTCGTCCTTTTTGGTTCAATTCAACTGTTTTATATTTAAAATTAAAATATTTTCTTTCTTAAAATATCAAATATTACATGTTGTGTTAAGAATCCATCTTTTTTCGTTGAGGAAATAGTGTCTTTTGTGCAATTTGTTTCGAAATAGCAGCAAAATAGTGTCATCGCTCAAAAATCAAAATTGCCGCTAAGACGTTGCTTATTTTCCAGGCATGGAATGAAGAAGACTCGGAGGATAGGATCCACTGCGTAATTGAATACTGGAGTGAAAGTCAAATGGCATACCAAAGATACGTTGAATTTTATTTATCCGAAACAGACAGCTATCGTCTAGATTTGCCCGACAAATCGCCCGCACGGGCAGTCGCTAGCGTATGGCGAATAGTTTTGGGACCAACGAATCCATCGCTTTCAAAAACTCTCGTACCAACTCGAGCACTGATTGCCTGTCTGCGAATCGATTCTTATTTTAATTCAACGATAATACCACGTATTCAAGCTGCACTGAACATTAGTTCAGTTCACTTAGCTCTTTACAATTACATCCCTCCGAACGCCTACGAAATTCTTCCTCCTCCACTTGCTGATTACACCCTGAATGGAATGATTCCCGAAATGCAGTGTTTTATGTGTCTAGAGCACAAGGAAGCTGTTATGATTTTCAATAAATGGCTCGATGGATCTGCTCTAATTGATATCAGCGGCACTCTCAGAGTTCACATCCTGGATTATGGTCTCTTGATCCTTCAGGAAGTGCTCGATAGTATGCACGAAAAATTGCAAGTCTCTGTAGGTGAAAAAATGGACGTTTCCATGACCTGCAGCCCTTTTTCTTTGAAGCTAAGTCCAGCAATAAGTCACACTTTAGCTGTATCCGCAAATTTATGGGCTGCAGCATTAGAGGATGAGGCTAAACCTACGATAATTGTAACTCGATTTATAATCGCTAATGACAGCAACGTTCCAATTCGTTTCGGACAAAATGGAACTGATGATAATATTTTACTGGAAAGTAGACAGTGTCATTTTTACTCCTGGAGGCATGCAAATAATCAGTCGTTGAGGATATCGCTCGAGGATAATGCTTGGATTTGGAGCAGACCCTTTTCCGTGAATAAAGATAGAATGCAGAACGTGGATTTTGGAAATGCTTCGGATATTTCGATTTGTGTGAACGTATCGTCCCTTTCAGCTACTCAGAAACTTGTCACCTTCTCGGGGCAATTTATCGTTTCGAATCAACTGACGGATAGCTTTCAGATGAAATTGGTCAAGTACGAGTTGTTTTCGAGGGATAAGACAGTGCCGTTTAAAGATTTGTTTTTTGTGGCCGGAAACAGTCAACCTTCTTCTATTATTTTGGGAGATAATGCGAGTATGACAATGCGTTTGAGGTTTTCAAGCATTCCGAATTTGGCGTGGACTGGTGATATTCCATTGCAGCCAAATACCAAGTGGGGCCAACCTTGGCTTGTTAAAGGTAAATTTTTCAATCCTTCATTTTTGTAATAACTTAAAATTTAAGGAACTTTCAAAAATAATCAAAATTTTAATTTCCCTTTAACATTCAACATTCCAAATTTAACTAGGAAATTCTTGGGAAATAAAAAAGAAAACCAAAAATCTAAAGATCAAAATTGGACAACACTATCTTAAGTGCCTTCATTCAGAAAAAAAAAATAAATAAAAAAGAGGAAAGAAAAAATGTCACCTCCAAATCCCTTTCCTTCTTTTTTTTCTTGTTTTTTATTTGTATCTTTCTTTAAATCACAATTTTAAAACATTTACGAAGTTAGGTAGATTTTTTGTAAAAGATTTTTTATTGTAATTTAAAAAAGATAAACGTAAAAAAAGACGAGAGAAAAAAGAAGGAAGGGAATTTGGAGGTTGCCTTTTAATTTTTTTATTTGTTCATCGTTTCAAGATCAACGTTTTGTTTTTATATTAAAACTTTTTTATAAATATTAATTGTCTTTCATAGTTAACTGTGAAACGTGGAAAAGTTTACAAAACAGCTCCTTCTTCAATCTTATTTAAATCAAAGCAGGGTAGCCGTTTCAATCGAGGGAAAAAATTACCGGTCCTTTCCCAGATTTTTCCTGTTTCGCAAAAAATGTTCAATAATTGAAATAAAAAATTCGAACTCTTAAAGCTAAAAATTGTAGCTATTTTAAGCTTATGAATTTTAAACTTTTAAAGTTGAAGCTTAAAAATTTTTTATTCAAAAGCTCAATATTCACACGCATAAAATGGAAGATTGGATAATTTTAAATTAAATATTGTTAAACTACAAAATTTTAAATTTCAAACTTAATTTATACATCAAAATTCAATACTTTCACTACAAAATAAATTTTTTTTTTAAAAGGTACTCTGAAATTTTAACCATTCAAGGCTTTCTATTTCAAACAATTCAGTTTCAAATTGTTTAGTTTTAATTATTCGATTTATAATTACTGCTCATTTTAAATAGACAGTCCAATATTGATAAATATTTTTTTTTTTAATTTTTTAATAAAAAATGTCAAAAGAATGGTTTAAAAATGGAATATTTTAAACTGAAACAATATTCGAAAAGGATTTCAAATTTGATAAAAATGTTTAATTATGAATCGATTAATTTGAAATTATTTGAAAATTCACAATAGTTTTTAGTAACTACTAAGGCTTTCGAATTGAAACAGTACAATTTTTAAAGTTAAAATTGGTAAATTGTTTAATTGTGAACAGATTCCGAACCATCTTGTAAAATCAATTATTGTCCAATTTTTAATACTCGAACTACAGTTATATTCTAAAAATCATTAATTCATTTATATTTATAAAGTTAATCAACTTGAAACGTTTTTTATAACAAAAATTCAATATCAAACGCTTTTAAGTTTTAATTGTTTAAGTCTTTAAAACTGCATTTTACAATTTTTTAAATGAAAATGTGCGCTCAAAAATAAAGACCTAAAATGGAAATTTTTTAAAGCAAAAGATTTTAGAATCACGCATTGTAAACTGAATGATTTCATAATTGAAAAAGTTAAAAATTGAACTTAAAATTTAAAAAAAATTGAAATTGACCCTTTTTAAATTGCATTATCTCATGTGATAGTAAATTCGTGATATTTTGAGTGATAGGATACATTTTTTTCTAAAAATGTGTAATTCCCGGTCAAGCAACCACCATATAAAGGCAATATATTTTTTAATCGTATAGTTTTTATTACCTAATAAGAAATATTAAAATTTCTCAAAACGTTATTACTGACAACTACTAATAATTTAAAATTGCAGTGCCTTTACAAGAAAGAGGACAGTTCATTAGCATTTGGGTGCGAATAGTCAAAGAAGATGACAGAGGAAAAACTAAAATTCTTGTAAGTATCCAAATTTTCTAATTCATTATCCAATCAATATAATAATAAAGAAGTAAAAAATGAAGAAATAACTTTTTTAATTTTACAGGCAGTATTGAGTCCTCTTTACATGATTCGGTCATATTTACCAGTTCCCGCTAAGGTTCAAATCGAAACTCCTTCTTTGAAAGGATTGCTGCATACTACGGTTAAGGGTCGTGGCGAGAAACAGCAATTATACTGTCCCGGCACTTTCGAACACTTTCATCAACTCACTTTTCAATTGGAGTAAGTACCTACTTAAAGAGGGATTTACCACTCAATTTTTGAGTGTACATCGGATTTAAAAATTACAAAGATTTCAAAACATTTCACAAAATTTCACAAAGATACGACAGGTTTCCAAAATTCCAAGGATTATAAAATATATTTCAAAATATTTCAGAATATTGCAGAGAAGTTATAAAGATTTCAAAGATTTCACAAAAGTTTCAAACGATTTCGAAAGATTTCACAAAGATTTTACCAAGATTTAGACAATTTTATCAAAGCTTTCCCAAACATTTCAAAGGTTCCAAAAGATTTCGAAAGATTTCATAGATTACAAAACATTTCGAAATATTTTAGAAGTTTTTAAAGATTTCAGAAGATTCCATAGGTTTCACAAAGATATCAAAGATTTGACAAAGATTTCCAAGATTTCAAAAGATTTAAAAGATTTCACAAAGATTTCAAAAGATTTCACGGAGATTTCACAAAAATGTAGAAGATTTCATCAAAGATTTGGAAGACTTCAAAAGATTTAGAAAGATTTCAGAAGTTTTCAAATATTTCAAAAGGGTTCAGAGATTTCAAAAAATTTCAAAGATTTCAAAAAATTTCACAAAGATGTCAGAGATTTCACCAAGTTTTCAAAGATTTAAAAATATTATAAAATATTTCAGAAGATTGTAAAGATTTCATAAAAATTTCACAAAGTTTTCAAAAGATTTCGAAAACTTTAACAAAGATTTCAAAGTTTCTTAAAGATTTCGAAAGATTTCAAAGATTCTAAAACATTTCAAAAGATTTCCAGAAGCTTTAAAAGATTTCAAAGATTCCAAAAGTTTTCGAAAGATTACAAAACATTTCGAAAGATTTTAGAAGTTTTCCAAGATTTCAGAGATTTGAAACAATTTCGAACATTTCATAAAGATGTCAAAGATTTCACAAAAATTTCCAAGATTCCAAAATATTTCAAAGATTATAAAATATTACAAAACATTTCAAAATTTTCACAAAGATATCAACGATTTTCAAGATTCCAAAATATTTCAAGGATTGTAAAATATTTCAAAATATTTCAGAATATTGCAAAGATTTCATAAACATTTCCAAAATTGAAACCAAGGTTTCAAAAGATTTCAAAAACTTTAATAAAAATTTCACAAAGATTTAAAAGATTTCGAAAGATTTAAAAGATTATAAAATATTTTGAAATCTTGTAGATAATTGCAAGAATTTTATAAAGAAACATTTCGAAATATTTCAGAAGTTTTCAAAGATTTTAGAGATTTTAAACAATTACAAACATTTCACAAAGATGTCAAAAATTTCACAAAAATTCCCGAGATTCCAAAATATTTCGAAGATTATGAAATATTTTGAAACATTTCAAAAATTTCACAAAATTTCGCAAAGATATCAAAGATTTCCAAAATTCCAAAATATTACAAAGATTTTATAAAGATTTCACAAAAGTTTCAATCAATTTCGAAAGATTTCACCAAGATTTAGAAGATATTATCAAAGATTTCACAAACATTTCAAAGATTCCAAAAGATTCCGAAAGATTTCATAGATTATAAAATATTTCGAAATATTTCAGAAGGTTTTAAAGGTTTCAAAAGATTCCATAGGTTTCAAAAAATTTCAAACATTTCACAAAGATGTCAAAGATTTCCAAGATTCCAAAGGTTTCAAAGATTATATAATATTTCCAAGTATTTCAGAAGATTGCAAAGATTTTATCAAGATTTTAAAGATTTCACAAAGGTTTCAAAAGATTTTGAAAGACTTCACAGAGATTTCACAAAGATTTAGAAGATTTCATCAAAGATTCAAAGGTTCCAAAAGATTTCAAAAGATTTGAGAAGTTTTCAAATATTTCAAAAGATTTCAGAGATTTCAAAAAATTACACAAAGATGTCAAAGATTATAAAATATTTCAGAAGATTGTAAAGATTTTACAAAGATTTACAATTTTTCACAAAGATTTCAAAAGATTTCGAAAACTGTGAAAAAGATTTCACAAAGATTTCAAAGATTCTAAAAGATTTTAAAGATTATAAAATATTTTAGATAATTGCAAAGATTTTATAAAGATTTCCAAAATTTCGCATAGGTTTCAAAAGATTTCGAAAGCTTTTACAAAGATTAAACTAAGATTTCAAAGATTCCAACAGTTTTCGAAAGATTTCAAAGATTATGAAACATTTCGAAAGATTTCAGAAGTCTTCAAAGATTTCAGAGATTTTAAGCAATTACAAACATTTCACAAAGATGTCAAATATTTCACAAAAATTTCCAAGATTCCAAAATATTTCAAAGATTCTAAAATATTTCAAAACATTTCATAAATTTCAAAAAATTTCACAAAGATATCAATAATTTCCAAGATTCCAAAATATTTCAAGGATTATAAAATATTTCAAAGTATTCCAAAATATTGCAAAGATTGTATAAAGATTTCACAAATGTTTCAAAGATTCCAAAAGATTCCGACAGATTCCATAGATTATAAAACATTTCGAAATATTTCAGAAGGTTTTAAAGGTTTCAAAAGATTCCATAGGTTTCAAAAAATTTCAAACATTTCACACAGATGTCAAAGATTTCACAAAGATTTCCAATATTCCAAAAGATTTCAAAGATTATATAATATTTCAAAGTATTTCAGAAGATTGCAAAGATTTTATAAAGATTTTAAAGATTTCACAAAGGTTTTAAAAGATTTCGAAAGTTTTCACAAAGATGTCAAAGATTATAAAATATTTCAGAAGATTGCAAAGATTTTACAAAGATTTAAAAATTTTCACAAAGATTTCACAAGGATTTCAAAGATTCTAAAAGATTTTAAAGATTATAAAATATTTTGGATTATTGTAAAGATTATATAAAAATTTCAAAAATTTCGCATAGGTTTCAAAAAATTTCGAAAGCTTTTACAAAGATTTCACTAAAATTTCAAAGATTCCAAAAGTTTTCGAAAGATTTCAAAGATTATGAAACATTTCGAAAGATTTCAGAAGTGTTCAAAGATTTCAGAGATTTTAAACAATTTCAAACATTTCACGAAATTTCACAAAGATATCAAATGTTTCACAAAGATTTCCCAGCTTCCAAAATATTTCAATGATTATAAAGTATTTAAAAATATTTCAGAATATTGCAAAGATTTCATAAAGATTTCACAAAGGTTTCAAAAGATTTCGAAAGATTTCACAAAGATTTCGAAGATTTTGTCAAAGATTTCACAAATATTTCAAAGACCTCAGAAGATTTCAGAAGTTTTCAAAGATTTCAAAAATTTCACAAAATTTAACAATAATGTCCCAAGATTTCACAAAGATTTCCATGATTCCAAA
>JAABKJ010005426.1:0-23081 GCA_011634705.1 Andricus grossulariae
CAAGTAAGGGGTAACTGGCTTAGCGCAATGGTGGGGGTATACTTAGCTGGTCAGCGGGTGCGAGTCGGGCGATGACCATGGAAAGTACCGCCAGGCCACTTTTTCTTTTAGGACTACACCCTTGATTATAATGAATGAAATGTAAAAGCAAAGAGTTCTGTCAATATATTTATTTGATATCTTCCTTACACTCTCAAAATGTACAGTCTTATATCAGCCGCAATCCTTGCTGGCAACTATTTACAATAATATCACGAAGCAACGTAGCACACACTTTCTCCCAATCTTATTAGTATTCATTGCTATACATATACTCATCAGCTTACTTTCCTAGTCCACCCTTAAATTAAGTTCTTTCCCTATCTTATTTTCGCACTTTTACTTTCTTTTTAAACTTTGGTCAGCGTCAAGAACCGATCATAATATATAGTTTTTACACGTAGCAGTATGAAATCGTAAATAATTCGCTGGAAAAATGTAATACGTTCTACAGTAGCGAAGTGCATATGTATTGTCAAATATACGCCAGGGATAGAGTTTAACGAGTAAAATCTAAATCTGTAAATTTTAAGTACGAGAACAATAGTGAGCAGGACGTAAAAAATCTAATGTTACACATTTATCAAACAGGGTATTCATCGGATACAAAAGTTACAAATGCCCTAAACGTAAGTTTGCAAGTTTTGCGAATGGCATTTCAAAATTTCTCTGCCAAATGTTGAAAGCCTTAGAATTTGTTTATTTTGTTAAATATTATTTCATAGAAATCTTAAAATTTCTAAACTAGCATCGGATATCGAAATTATAGTAGCGAATGAACTAGAAATAGCAAATTGCCTTGGATAAGCAACGAGTCAAAATCACTGGTAAACACTTTTATACTCTATTTTAGATTCCAAAATCTTTTTGCTTAAATTTAATAAGATCTGTACGCATTAGCATTATTCATAATCGCTTTGGAAAAACTTATACTTAATCGTGAAGTTTCCTCAGACCATTCTAAAAATGCACGATAGAGAAAATTCAAATGAATAATAAATTGAGAAAATGAAATAGCTCTAGAAGAAACTGTTTTGTTATCTACATCCAAATATTTTAAATTTCTAAGAGAGTTTATGAGAATGCATACAAAATTATGGGTAGCTCGAAGTTATTTTTGTTTAAAATCCAGTATTTATAATATTTATTCTGTGTTGAGCACCCTCGGTAATTCGGGTTCTTTGTAGTTTATTTGTTTATTATCATTTACTTATTTGTTTGTTCAATATCAAAGCATCTCCGACTGTTTTATATTCTTCCTTAAAACATTTTGCTGGAATTCCTACAAGGGACTGCTTCATAATTTAGAGATTTCCTTGAAACTAATAAACTATATTTTCCAATTAACTATGTTTTTTACTTTTCCAAAGTAGCTAACTTCACTCACATAGCAAAGAGAAATAATATTAAATTACAAAAACTGGAATTTGAGATTTCTTTCCATGTTTTTGCTCTTCCTCTATGGAAGTCATCAGAGAACAAATCGATTTCAAAGCTTGTCAAATTTCATCTTAAAATCTCTTTTGAACTTTCTCTATTTAGTAAAAAGAATATTTTTTATAGAATAAAAATGGTTAAAATGATATGACAGAGTAATTTTAAGAATCTCTGGAAAGATTTGTCAGAAAAAAATTGTTTACGTCTCATTTCCAGACACATTTACGAAGTATTTTATTATGAGGAGATTTACTCAGCTTCACTTCTAACTCTCTTGTGAACATCATCTAAAATAGTTTCCTTTTTCCTCATTATCTATAATATTTTTAGACACACACTTTCGAGTTTTTCGTTTTATTTCAAAATCAGAATCGATTGCAAACTGCTGCCGAAAATATCATGAAAATTTTTCTAGACGTAGCTAGCAATCTGATTGCAGTAAAACTCGAAGGGAGATTCATACAAGTCTAGAAAATTAATCCAATTAGGCCTCATTTGTTAATTTAATCGAGGAATGAGGTATATGCTAAATTAGTATTAATACTATGTAGACTATGGGGGAGACCATTAGGGTGGTACAAAATTATTTTTTTCGAATTTTCATGCATATTGCCGGGAAATTTCTTCGAATCCACAGAAAAAAAATCCATTTTTTTGTTGAAAAAAATTATATTTAAAGGTGGCGCCCCCAAGTATTTCCCATAAGAAAAAAATACGTTTTTGTACATTTTATTCAGAATCGTCAATATTAGCTACACTTAGTTGAAAATCGACATTTCCATTCACAATAAGCCATAGAATACGAATAAAACATTACTTTTCAAATATCGCCCCAATAAGTCTGTTCTATAGGGTGCCCAAAAACCCCATAAGTGAAAAAATGGGTTTTGCGAGTTTATGGCGCTAATTATGATTTGTTTGCAGTTTTTTAATGAAAATTTTCCTAATCATGAAATACTACTTTATACTGATAATTAAATGTTCATATAAATTGTTTAAACAATTTATTATTCTCTTTAGCTACTTTCTCTTAAAATAGAGTTAGAAAGTCGAAGTTTTTTAAAATATTTCAACTTTTTTACCAATTTTCAATTGAAGTGAGGTAATACTTAATTAATGTTAACAGACATAATAGTTTTAATAATTCATCATCATTTTTAATAACATTCTCTTAAACTAATACTAGAAAATTGCAGTTTTTTCAAAAATATTCCACTTTTTCTCCAATTTTCAATTAGAGTGAGGTAAATAATTAATTGAAGTAAACAACACTAATTGTTTATAGCATTCATTCTAATTGTTAATAATATTCAATTTGAATAATGCTAGAAAACTGAAGTTTTTTCTGAAATTTTCAACTATTTGTCTACTTTTCTCTTTGTGTCAGTTAATAATTAATTCTATTAACCAAAAATAATTATTTGAACAATTTTTCATTGTTTATAACTATCTTCTTTCAGATAAGTGCTAAAAAGTTGTGGTTTTTTCTGAACTCTTAAACTTTTTGTCCACTTTTCATATTAATTCCAGCAGAAAGGCTCTTAGTAAACATTTGAAGGAAAATTTGCTTTTAATATGATTCATACAGAAAATTTGAAGAATATTTCAAATATCTGTATCATTTTAGAAAAATATATTTACAAAAAAGAAAGACCATGTTTAAAATATGATTCTCTCTAATGCTTATTCATAATTTGTTCATAACAAAAAAGGCAAGGCATTTTTGCTGAAATTATTTTTAATAATTATTTGTTCCTAACTCAAAATTCAAAGAAAAGCTCAAAATTTCAGAAAAACCGCAACTTTCTAGCACTTAGATAGACAGCACTTAGAAGATAGTTATAAAAATTAACTAATTGTTTAAACAACTATTTTTATTAACTTGAATTAATTATTACCTCACTAAGTGAAAAGTGTCCAAAAAGTTAAAAATCTCAGAAAAAACCGCAACTTCCTACCATTACTCAAATTGAATATTAATAACAATAATAATAAATTGTTTGAACAAGTATATTTATCAACATTGATTAACCACTATCTCACTATAATTGAAAATTGGCCAAAGGTCGAAATTTTTTTTTAAAAAGCGTCTTTTGTTCTTATGGGAAACACGTGTTAACTTCATAGGGCTTGTGCCACCTCTAAATATAATTTTTTTGTTTTGAAACAAAAACAATGGATTTATTTTTGCGTGGATTCCAACAGTTTCTGAACGATATGCATAAAAATTCGAACACAAATTTTTCAATCAATTTTTGGATTACCCTACTGTGTTGACAATGAGGAAGACCATCCTACAGTCGATAATCATTAATTGTAAGCACAAATATAAGTAAAATAATCAGTTCTTATATTAATATATTAGCACGTATCGGGTCTTAACCATTAGTTATGGTAAATTATTTTGCATACATTAGTATTTTTAATTAATAATTATCTACTGCAGAACCATTATCTACTGTGGGGTAGTCTACACTTAAAAATTATAGCTTCCGTCAGTCATACATCTGTAGAGCTAAGTGGAAGAGGAGCTGAAATTTTCTGAACCAAGATTCGCAGTTAAAATATTATTTTTCATATAACCTTATAAGTTAGAATTATTTGTACAAAGTGAAAAAAATATTTAAACTCGACTTATGAGTTAAATATCAATTAACTTAACAATATATATTCTCTTACCTATTTATAAACACATTTTTTATTCTGCTTATGATAAATTAAGTTTACTGCTAACCAGGCTTATTCCAAGGGATGATTGTTGCAGAAATTTGTAGTTTTTAATAAAAATATTCCAAATTTAAAGTGGTTTTATCTAGTAAATTATGAGGTGGAATTGAAAATTACACAAATCTGTGACATTGGTACACTTTAGGAGAACAATAAATTTAAAATTTTATTTTTAGATTTTCGCTTTTAAATACCTTTTAAAATTAGTTCATATTCAAATGCAAATTTGACACATTATTACAATACTACTTGAAAACTTTCGACATTTCGCTTGTTAGGCATTAATTAGTACTTGTTAACTAACACCCTTAGAATATTTCCCAGAAGCCAATCTCTCATAAAAACAAAATATATTTACCCTAACTGCGAATCTCTTTTCCTAGTCAACTAGAGATCAGAGAACTTCTGCCATTTTTTGTGGCAATCAAAACCATCAGTCAGCTTCCCTGATTGTCGAATACTAGGATTTTTTGCCTTCACTTTTTACAGGACTTGATGGTGAATAAAGGCCCAACTTTAACCCTAACTCTGTGGGCTTCCTTGGAGCATTTCTCACAGGAAAAGGACTGAAATTCGACTTGGGACTTGGACCACCATCAAAGTCCATTCCAGCTGGCCTATTAACATGACCAATATTTCCTAGACTCAGGGAAGACTTCCTATGATTGGCTGATTCAATCGAGGACAAATCGCAGTATTTTGTCATATTTAACTTATCTGGAAACTCCGGATGAGAAACAGGCCTTTTCGAAGCTTCTTCCAAACCTGGAGCCAACTGTGCCAAAAAAGGATTCGTCGATTGAGCAAACTTACGATCCGCAAACTGATGACTGGTAGATAATAAATGAGATTCTCTGAGTTGTTCTGTCATGAAATAAGAATAAACTTCCGTTCCGGTTTCCATGTTCGTCAATTTATAAGGTTGTCTATCAAAATCCGTTTGAGAATTTCCATAATCCTTCGGAGAAATCATTTCGTACTTTCTGTGCAGATAAGAATCTGGTATGTCGTATTTGTACTCCAGAGGAGAAAGAGCAGTTGAAGCCAAAAACCTTTCATCATTTTTGGCATACTTCATTTGTTGAATGTTGTCTGTAGGAGTCAGTGCCTTATCATTATAATAAGATACACCCTTATCTAGATTAACCAAGTCAGTTTGAAACGGAGAGAGAGTCAAATCCACTTCTCTGCTGGGCTTCGGCTCATCATCATAACGAACTCTAAATTCCAAAGTTTCCTTCGACAGGGCCTTCTTGTGACTAAAATCAAAATCAAAAGTCTTCTGGTTGCTATAATCAAAACTAGAATCGGCATAAGACTTTTCATAGCTTCGAGCCGAGTAAGGACTATTAGGTGTCTTTCTGGGTGATATTCTGGACTTGAAATCATAGGGTTTGTATGTGTCATAAGGGCTCTTCTGAGGAGAAGTGTCAAAAGGCTTTTCTGCCTGGATGGAGTAGTCCAAGTTAAAAATTCTCACTTCAGAATAAGGTGAATTTTCTGGAATATGGGAAATATAGGGAACAGATGGTATATTCGCCTCAGGAATTTCGTTTGAAGCAGATGGCAAAACATGAACAGAAGATATCTGATCCAGTTTCTCCAGCTCTCTGTGAATGTCAATGTCACTTTTTGGTGTGAAATTTGGATGTATGTACTTCGTCATGGAATAAGTTGTCGATTTGTAGGACTGTGTTAAACTAGGTAAGATTGAATCTTCATACGGGCTGTATTTTTCTGAATGAAGGGCGTTTTCCTGAATTGGAAGAGATCCATTTGGTTTCAGGGATTCGTTGCTTGGTTTATATTTATACATGTCGATATTTTGATCCAAATCTTGTTCGAATCTGCTCACAGGGGCTGGAGAGTCTCCTTCGTAATTTGATAAAAGTTTCGAAAGTTCCTCGTTGATTTGACGATCAATACAGGCATCTCTAGTCTTGAGGTAATCCTGAGAGATTATCTCATCGAAATCGATTGGATCAACATCTTCATCATCACCAATTAGGGAAAGCTTGCAGAGTTCATCATTCATTTTGGCATTAAACTCAGAAGTACTCGAGGTCATGTGATCCATGTCCTTGAAATTATTGATCCTCGCTAGTTCCTCGTTGATCTCGTTTTCATTCAAGCCCATCTTCTCTAAAATGGGACTAAATATTTTCGAGATTTCTTCATTTATGGGACTTATTGTGATTTCTTTAGATATTTCTTCCAGATCAGGTAAACGCTTCTTGGCTTGGCAAGTTAGAATTTTTTGGAGAATAGCTGAATTTTCTTGAATAATCTTGAGTGCCCTGTCACTACTACTCCTGCGTCCACTGTCACCTATCTTCCTAGGTTTGACTTTCGTCCATACACCCAGTTTTGACTCCCTGTCGTCATCAGAATCTTTCGTTTGACTATTCTGACTCACCTTCTTTAATATACTATCACTGCTTTCGGCTATGTTCATTTTGGGTTCAACTATATAGGTCTTTCTATTCTCATTGGATATACTAATACCAGGAATATCTATTTGACGCTTGGAGAACCCACTCGCCGAGTCGCTAAAGGTATCCTGCCTCCTTGCTTCTAAATCCTGTACATCTTCCCAAATGTACCCTGTTTTCTTAGTGAGCATATTCGTATCTGATGTACCATCACTTTTGGATTCTAGATGTTTCAAATCTTCAAGAATATCACTTGCTCTTTTCTTCACTGAAGAAGCTAGTTCCTCATTGGAACTAGGAGATATCAAGTCTAGAAATTTCTTATCCAAGCTACTACAGCTTCTTTCGAAGGGCCTTATGTAATCTGTTCTTCCACAAAAGTTGTTTTCGGTACTTAAACGATTGCGTGAATTTTCCTGAGGTAGTGGTGAGAGTGTGTCCTCTTTCTGATAGGAGTGGAAGGCACTTCCACGAATCTTAGGACCCAGATCAGAGTCAAGATTGTATTTGTGCCCGGAATCTGATTCATATGTTTGATATTCTGAGGAAAACATTTCCATAGGTTTGCTTTTACTTTCGCTAAATGAATGCTCGGATTTTAATAAATCTCGAGGTGTTGAGTAAATGTGGTTAGGTGAAACTTCAGTGCTGTCTGCTTTTTGTTTCGGTAGGGCATCATATGGAGAAGGTGTTTTTTGAATGGGATCAGAAATTGGATAAAATGGAGAGGTGATGGATTTTAATTCAATCGGCGGTGTTTCGGAAAGGTCACCGTTGTCTTTATAGTTTGAAGTGAACTTTATAGAATTGGCACTTATTGGCGACTGAAGGTCCGAACTGAACGATCTTTCGGAAGACTTTAATTTGCTGGGACTATAAGATTCACTAGAGCTACTCACCACGAGTTTGGGACTACAATCTGACTTGGCCTTCAGAGAATCCACACTGATTGGAGTCGAGGGGTAAGATTTATCAGTGGAAGGAATGTTCGGCTCGAGCTTTTCTCTCACGTATACCATATCAGTATCAACAGACTGAAGAGTCAAGGTTTTTGAATCAGAGCTTACAGAGGAACAATTTGATTTGTCGAGTGTCAAATCCCTTGACTCTGATCTTAAAGGTGTTCGTGGACTCACTGTTAAACTAGAGAGCTTAGAATCAGGCCCCATCGTTTCTCCAGAACTGAAGGATTCTGGTGTCTTTGGACTGCTTTTGTTTTCAACGACGGATTTCTGGTGGAAGTAATCCAAATTATGAGGCCAGCCATTAGGCTCTTTAAGCTGACTCCTAAGTTCTGTATCGAAGGAAATCTTTCCTGATTCCTTGTCAGTGATGATGGGTGAAATTGGCAAGTGACCTATAACTCCTCTGAATATATGACTCCTTTCAGATATTTTGCTATCTAAGGTACTCTCATTAGAATTACTGATTTCCGGACGAGAGGAACTATCAAAACTTTTGTAATCATAATCAAAATCCGCAATAGTTCGGTCACAGTTTATACCAACTGCGTTCTTATCAACCCTGATTTCACTGTACTGATATTTCTCATCAATATCAACTTTACTTCCATTCAGAGTTGAGTCAAGATCGATCTCTCCTACTCTACAACTATTCCCTAAAAAAGCATAGGTACCTAAGGAATCGAAGGAGCCTTTGGATTCTTCAAGGGAGACGCTTTTGGAATCCTCTGGAAATATTTTCTCACTTTCACGATCACATAGCACTTTGGACAATAGAAAATCGTTATCGCCAGCGGAGAGTCTTCGAATCTGATCAGTTATTCCGGCGATCGTTGTCTCCTCGAGATCTAATTGTTCACCAATTTTCTCTTGAGTATCCACAGGAATATCAATGACTCGAACACTCGCGATCTCATTTCTCACTTCCGGCTGCATCCGATCTGGAGTTTGACCTGCAATTGGAGAACTTCCAATTGGAGGACTTTTTTCGTCATCTGTTGCCATGACGTAAAAGTCCGAGGTGGAAGTTGGTTCTTCACTGTCTAAGTCACTGAGACGATCCGGCTCATCACAAAGTTCTGTTGATGTGCTGTCACTGTCGCTGTCAGCACTGCTGCGTCTTTGTGACGTCATCGTGACCGAGATTGTTTTGGGTGAATGCACTAACGTGCTGGCCTGCCCTTCTTCATCTGTTGGGAAAAGAAAACAGATCAATAAGTACAAGCCAGGGAATGTCTCGAAATATTTAGAAGAGAAAGGAGCAAGGTAGATCAAACTGAAAATGACAGATTAGTTTAAAGAATGTCCACAGAAGGAGGAAATGATTGTTATCGGTTTGGAGAAGCAGCGATACTACCCTATGTGTGTCAAGTCGAACGAAAATCCGGATGTTGACCCTGCGTGCCACACCTGCGTCAATACTTGTACCTGTTAGAATCCAACAGGTGGTTGAACCGAACAGACACGAACTTTTCCGAATGATAGGGGTAATCGATATTGCTAGAGGATAGGTACGCAACCGTTTTTATCCATAGGAAGTAAAGCAGAAATCCGAAGGAAATGAAGAGTAGCTTTGATATTTTTGAAGTATGTCTCCGCATTTTAATTTACAAAATATCAAATTGAAAGAAAAAGAGTTTAGATTATGCCAAAATAATAATTAAATACATATATGTATTCATAGGCCATAAATACGCACCATCCGGAATTTCTTTGCTATCCCTGCGTTTTTTCATATCCTTCCAATGCAACGTAACAGCCTGTCTCTCTTTTCTGCTTTGACTTCTTGGACTCAAGTGGCTAGCAGATTTTACTTTTGAAGTAGCAGTTATATGAGATGGAGCAATCTGACGACTTCTTCCGCTGACTAAAGCACTTTTACCAACAAGCAGATGATTCATGGCTGACGTTGAAGGTGGTACCATCGTCTGTCTTGCACAAGCAGCTGTTGAAGATTGGAATAAATTTTATAATTTGAAATAATAACAAGTGGTGTAGTACTGAAAGAAAAATTATATAACATTTGGAGCTTCAACTCTATAATAAAATCCAACTGTATTTGGGTAATTTATTTGTTTTCATTGAAAAGGGGCTACTATTATATTTTTGGTTCCGAATTTATCACATTTGGTTAAAAATTCCATTATTTGGTAGAAAATTTAATTATTTTGTTGAAAATGCCACTACATTGTTGGAAGGTTATCTTTTTAACAAAAACTCAACTACTTTGGTTGAAAATTTTACTATTTTGATGAAAATTTGTTTCACGTTTGGTTGAAAATAAATTTTTCGAACTGACAATTAAACTATTCCATTTTTGGTTACAAATTTATCTTTTTCAGTTAAAAACTTAACTATTTGGTTAAACATTTATCTTTTTTAGTTTAAATTTCAATTTTTTGGTTGAACATTCATGTAGTTTGTTGAAAATTCATCTTTCTTGGTAAAAATGAAATCTTCTTGGTTGAAAATTTATCCTTTTTGGTTAAAAATGCAATTGTATGGCTAAAATATCAACTATTACATGCTTCGTTGAGAATTCATCTTTTTTATTTAAAAATTTGATTATCTGACATAAAGTTGAACAACTTTGTGAAAAATAAATTTTTTTATTGAGGGTTCTAAATTATTGCTGAAAATTCAACTATTTGTTTTTAAATGAGCTTTTATGTTAAAAAACCAGTTTTATAGAAAATTCATCTTTTTGGCTTAGAAATTCAACAATTTGGCAGAAAATTAAACTATTTGGTTGAAAATTAAACCTTTTTGTTGAAAAATCATATTTTTGAACTGAAAATCAAATAGTTTTGTTGAAAATTCATATATTTTCTTCAAAGTTCGTCTTTTTTATAGAACATTAATTTTCTTGGTCGAAAATTTATCCTTCTGGTTGAAAGTTAAACAACTTTGTTAAAAAAAAAATGTTTATAAAAATTATTTTTTTTATCAAAAAATTGAACTATTCAGTTAAGTTGAAAATTCGTCTCTTTTTATAGAAAATCAATCTTCTTGGTCAAAAATTCATCTTTCTTAACTATTACATTTTTTGTTGGAACTTTATGCTATATATTTTATTGAAAAATTCAACTATTCTTGTTTGTTGATGGGTCAACTTTTTAGTTAAGAATTTAACTATCTTGCTGAAAATGCATCTTTCTTGATTGAAAATTATCTTTTTTCTTAAAAGTTCATCATATCCGATTTAAAAGTCCATTGACTTTTTAGCTTAAAAACTTTACTCTTTTGTTGAAAATTCATCTTTCATGGTAAAAAAGTCATCTTTCTGGCTGAAAATGAACTTTTTGGATTAAAATTCAAATGTCTTCTAAAAATGTGTCTTTTTGTATTGCAAATTCGAATATTTCATTGGATTTTAAGTTTTTCTTCGAAAATTTGATTATCTGACATAAAGTTAGAAAACTTTCTAAAAAATGATTTTTGTTTTTATTGAAGATTCATAGTTATAGTTAAAAAATCAACTATTTGCTTTTAAATTAACTTTTATGTTGAAAATTCTACCGTTTTGTAGAGAATTCATCTTTTTGGCTTGAAAATTCAACAATTTTGTCGAAAATTAAACTTTTTTGTTAAAAAATCATATTTTTGGGTAAAAAATTAAATAGTTTTGTTGGAAATTCATTTATTCTGTTCAAAATTCGTCTCTTTTGATAAAATAATCATCTTCTTGGTCGAAAATTTATCTTTTTGGTTGAAAATTAAACTACTTTGATGACAAAATTTTTGAATAGAAATTTTTTTTCTGAAAATTTAACTATTCCATTTTTGGTTGAAACTTTATCCTGTATATTGTATAAGTTAGAAATGCAACTTTTCTTGTTTGTTGAAAGTTCAAATTTTTGGTTGTGAATTTAATTATCTTGTTGAAAATTAATCTTTCCTAATTGAAAATTATCTTTTTTTTTTAAATTCATCATTTCCGATTTGAAAGTCCAATAATTTTTTAGCTCAAAAACTATACTCTCATGCTCTAAATTTTAATTAATCTTTAGATAAGAATTTCACTGTCTTCTAAAAAATTTGTCTTGTCTTAAAATTTCAAATATTTAATTATATTTTAATCTTTTCTTTTTTTCTTTTGAAAATTCGACTATTTGATTGAAAATGCTTCTTTGTATGCTGAAAATTCAACTATTTGGTAAGAAATTAAACTGTTTTCTTAAAAAACTAATCATTTTTGAAAAATTCAATTATTATGTTAAAGTCGTCATTTTTAAATGAAATTCAGCTATGTTGTTAAAAATTTATCCGTTTGGATTGAAAATTCATATTTTGTGGTAGAAAAGTCATCCTTCTTGAATGAAAATTGATCTTTTCCGGTTGAAAAGTAAATTTTTTATTTAAAATTCAATTGGCTTTGAAAAAAATCGTCTTTTTGGCTTGAAAATGTTACTACTTGGTTCAATCTTTTCCTGCTTTTTTGGAAAACTCGTCTCTTTTACAGGAAAGTTCATCTATTTGGTTATTAATACAACTGTTTGGTTCAGGTAAGGCCTCGACTACACCACAGATAATAACCATTGCTATAAAAAAGTAATACCTTTCAATATACAAAATAAAAGAGTAACTAATAATAATTATTTTAATGTTTATTGTTATTTTACTTTTTGGGCTTGCTGCATTTCTCAGTAAATTCTCGAAAAAAAATTTCTCACTTTGCTAATGAATGAAACATTAATTAAGACGGATACCAGAAAGTATTATGTGAGCTTGACGTTGACGCTCTCGTAGTTTTGCATATTGCTGCTTCAGCGTAGTTATATCCAAAGCCAGTCTGTCCCTGTCACTGCTAAGAGTCTGCAAAGCTCCTAAAGCCGAAGATGTTCGATCTGAAAGCCGATTATCAGATTTAGATATTAAAATCAAAAATTATTTTATTAAAATAAAACCAGCAAAACCTGGGAATTGACTGTGAATAGAAATTCGAGCCGGGAAATACATTTAATGTTTTAGAAAATTTTAATTTTTAAAGGTTTCAAGAGAACAAAAAAAATTTTATTGAGATTTCTGGAAAAATTGTTTAGGATTTTTTATTGTGAAAACTTAATTTTAAGAGGAAATTTTGCAAGATTTCCAAAATTGTCAGAAAAGAATCCTAAAGATTTTATGATAATTTTTCTAATTGCAGAATTTTTTTTTAATTTTAGGAAAAGTAGCATCATATTAAAAGATATTTAGGTGTAGAAATTTATGTGAAATTTTTTACAAATTTGAGGAAATGTTCTAATCTTGGTAAGGCTATGTAATACTTACCCGATTCCTACCCTACCGATATTTCTTTGCAAAAACTAAGTCCTCACGAATTGGTATATCAAATTTAAAATTTGGGAAATTAATTGAAAGACACTGAGGAACGTTTCCATTTTCTTCAGTTTCGAAAAGATTCAACAATAATTTAAAAATTAAAAATATTTCATAAAATTTAAAACGAAATGCAAGTTTGTCAAGATTTCGAGGGTTTTTAAGAATTTTGAAAGATTTTCAAAATTTTAGGAATATTTTGAGTCAGTTTGAAATATGTTTAAAAATTCTTTTCTTGGTATACAAAATTCATCTGTTTATTGAAAATGCAATTATTTGGTTGAAAATTAATTTGGTTGAGGATTCAACTTTTTTGTTGAAAATTCATCTCTTCTGATTGAATTCAACTGTGCTTTGTTAAAAATTGATTTTTTGTTGTTGAAAATTAAACAATTATGTTGAAAATTCGTTCTTTTTTTGTTTGAAATTTAATTTTTTTAACTGAAAATTTAACTATTCCATTTTTGGTTGAACATGAATATTTTTTAGTTGAAAATGCATGTATTTTTAAAAAAATCGTATTTTTGTATAGAAAATTAATATTTTTGGTTGAAAATTTATTTTTTTGGTAGAAAATTTAACGGATATAACGTTACGGAAAATTCCGTGACCATAGACAGTGCAAAATTTAATTACTTTCTTGAAAATTTGAGAATTAAAAATTCAACTGTTTGGTTAAAAATTCAACTAATTTGATAAAAGTTTATTTTTCTAAATGAAAATTCATCATTGTAGTTGAAAATTCACCTCCTTTGCTGAAAATTTGTCTATTTCATTGAAAAATCATCTTTTTCATAGAAAATGCATCTACTTGATTGAAGATTTTATAAAATTTTAAACAAAATATGCGTTTTTGAAGATATCAAAACAAAATTTAGAAGCGTTTCAAGAATTTTGAACGGTTTCAAGAAAAAAAAAATTCCTCAAGATTCATAGGAGGTTTAAAAATATTTCAAATTATTTCATAAAATTTCGGAAAGGAATGCAATTTTTCAAGATTAAAAGATTGTAGAAAAAACTCGAGTAAATTTAAGAGATATTCAGGAGTTTCCAAAAGATTCAAAAGTAATTAAAAACTGGTAAAGATTGAAAAAAATGTTAAACAAAATGTACATTTTTGAAGATTTCGCACCAAAAATTAAGATATAGTTTCTAATCTCTTTGGTGACAGCGAGTAATTATTGATTACTTCTTCAAGAGATATTACTAGAAACCATTATAAATATAATTTATTTTAATACTAAGTGACTTTCACAATAAATATTCTATGAACACATGTAATTATAATTAAACTATAGAGATCCTATCTTTCTGAATAATTTTCGATCTTTATGATAGATAGAGATAGAGAAAATGTGCCCCATCTCTTTATCAATCTAAATTTACGTCTATCTTTTTCAATCCCCTCATCTTCATCTCATCCTATATCCTTCAGCTATCCACGTCAATCTTTCACTATCTTTGTCAATCTAAGTTTTCGTCTATCTTTTGCAATCCGCCCTTTTCTATCTTATCCTATCCTTTATCTATCCACATCAATATCTTTTTATCTCTCTATCAATCTAACTTCCCGACCATCTTTTTTAATTCCCTCTTCTCTATCTCATCATATCCTACGTAACTCAAAATCTACCTTTTTTATCTCTTCCTCAATTTCAATCAACGTTCATCTTTTTCAATACCCTCTTCTCCATTTCATCCTATCATTTTCCTATCCACGCCAATCTTTTTTTGTCTCTCTGTCAATCTAAATTCACATCTATCTTATTCAATATCCTCTTCCTTATCTCATCGTATCATACATCTATCAACGTCTATCTTTTTCTATATCTTTTTTTATTCTAAATTCCCGTCTATCTTTTATAATCTCCTCTCCTTTATCTAGATAAAATTGAACAAGGTTTCTAAGCATTTCGAAAGATTTCCAAAATTTTCAGAAAAGTATGTGGAAGATTTTAAAGCAAATTTTTCATTTTGTAGAATTTAAAATTTGTTTTAGGAAAAATGACTTAACTGAAAGCTAACTTAAAAATGACTTTTTAAAAACTTAAGAAGTTTTGAGAAAATTAAAAAAAAATGATTTCGAAAAAGAATCTGGAAGATTTTAAAGCAAAAACTTTGAATTTTACAATATTACAAATTTTTTAAATTTTTCAAAAAATGATTTTTTATTTAGAAAAATTAATTTTAAGATAAAATTGAAAATTATTTAAAAATATTTCCAAAATTGAATCCAGAAGGTTTTAAGACATTTTTTTGTATTTTTCAGAATTTCGAAAAGATTGGAGGAAAAATCTAACACATTTTAAACTATATTTAGAAATTTTAAATAATTTCCAAAATAATTTCAAGAAATTTAAAACAAAATGTAGATTTTTTTAAACTTTGAAAAAAGAAGTTTTTTAAGAGTTTTGAAAGCCTTCAAGACAATAAAAAAGTTTTATTTTAAAGATTCCTGGAAAAACTGTATATGATTTTTTATTGAAGAATATTGAAGCAATTTTTGTTGCTAGATTTAAAAACAAAATTATTTTTGAAAAGATTTCAAAAATAATTTAATTTTGAAAAAAATAAGAAAAAATGAAGAATTTTGAAAATTTCCAAAATAGGTTTTCTCAAACTTTTGAAGGGTTCCGAAAGAATAAAAAAATCTGTTCAAAATTCCTGGGAAGATTTAAATAATATTTTATTTGGTAAGTTAATTTTAAGAGAACATTTAAAAAGATATCATAAGATTTCGAAAACTGACCGGATAAAAAGAGAGTTTCTAAAATTTCGAAAAATAATGTAGAAAATGTTTAGGCAAAATTTTTAATTTTGCAAGATTACAAAATTTTAGAAAAAATTCGTGTTAATTATGGAAATTTTAAGAAGTTTTGCAAAGGTTTCATAAAATTTAAAAGAAAATCGATTTTTAAAGATTTCGAAGAACAAATTTTCTAAAGATTCATAGGAAATTTAAAATGTTTTTATTTTTTTATTTTCAAAAATTATTTTAATAGAATATTCCAAAAGATATCCAAAATTATGTTCAAGAATCTAAAAGATTTTTGGGAAATTGTTTTTATTTTGCAGGATTTTAAATGATTTCCTAAAATTTCGAAAAAGAAAGTAGAAAATTTTTTGCACGATTACCAAATTTAAAAAAAATTGAATTCGTTCAGGAAATATAAAGAAGTTTTAAGATAAAACTGAAAGATCTTAAAGCAATTTTTTTAATTCAATGACAAATTTGAATCAGTTTAAAAGGCATTTAAAAATGTTGAAAAAATTTCAAGAATAATCTAAAACTAGAAACGATTTCAAGAGATTTAAAAACAAAATGTGAATTTTTAAAGATTTCGAGAAAAAAGCTTTTTAAATGTTTTGAAAGGTTTCAAGGGAACAAAAAAGGGTTCTTTTAGTGATTTTGGAAGATTTTGAAAAAAGTATGTTTTTAAGAATTTTGAAAGATTTCAAGCGAATAAGAAGGTTATGTTGAGATTCCTAGGAAAATTTAAATGATATTTAATTTCGAAAAATTAATTTTAAGATAAAACTGAAAATACTTCGAAAGGTTTCGAAAATTGTCGAACAAAAACTTGGAAGATTTAAAAGCAATTTTTTCATTTTTAGCAGCATTTAAAAAAACATCTTAACTTGAAACAATTTTAGGAAAATGAAAACAAAATGTAAATCTTTGAAGTTAGAAAATAAAAATCTAGATACGTGAACGTTTTTCCTGGTAATTGTTAGATATTTCGCGACCAGTGTGATTAAATCATTCGTCTTGATTCTTAATTTGTTTTAGCTGAATTTATTCGACTAACTATCGGCCGATTGAATGGTTTTTTCCATTCGTTAAAGAATTAGTCAGTTGAAATACACAACATTAGTTTTTTTATTTTTACTTTATATAATATATATATTTTTTTTAATTTGAATACTGCTTCATTTTCAGAACCATGGAAAAAGATCAAAGCTGGTAAAAAAAGTTGCAAGGGAACCAAACGAAAATATGTATGGCGACTTCGAATCTTCATACAATCTTATTATCCGCTGTGCTATACATGAGTTTTACTGCAATTTCTCCTGTGTACTAAAAAAAAACGAAATATTGACTATTTTAGGTGAATACTAGTACAGATATTGTTTTTTTTCAAAAACAGTTTTGCAAGGCGGGCGTAGCCGCCGGTGTGTTAAATGTATCATTGTGATTATTATTATCTAACTAATTAGCGTAAATAAAGCGTGATTACTAACAGCAGTCCATTATCTTATAATTTTACATTCAGGATCCATGCTTCTATTGTTTCTAAAAACAATGCAATCTATCTGCATTTACATCAGGATATGAAAATTTAATACTTTCTTTTCAGCAACAAGATTATTTTAGAAATTAAGTAGAAACTTACATCTATCTTGAGAGTTTAGTGAAAGAATTTTCAACCAGCAGGAGAAATTTGGTTAAAAAACATAAATATCGATAAAGAACACTCTATTGGTATACCTATGACCGTTTTTTTCCTTGTGAACTACAAAAAAAACTATTGGCTTTTGTAGGTGAATACTACACGGAAAAAAAGTTTGACCTTGAAAAAGTTACACTGCATAGTAGCTAGGTCTCGGATACGAGAAGAATTCATCGGATATTGATGTATTTTCGTAAATAATCTGCAATTTTTGAGTAAGAATTTACGAACTCGATGTGCCAATTCTAAAACGGTTCATCACTTTTTTTCGTGAAGAATAACAAAAATATTTTGAGTGATTAGAAGAATATTCTCAAAGAACTAACGAGCTTGCCAGCAAAATCTGGGAACTGGAAAGTAGGTTCGGCTGCACGTGGCCCGCACATATGCTCGCCCGAACGCGCGATGCGTTTGTGCGCGTATAAGTGTGGTTTGACCTTGGCGGCTGCAGGTGTTTACGCACTATTGGTTCATGTTCAGAAAAAGGTGAGTCAGCAGTCTTCGAGGGTTTAAATCCTTCGAGTTGCGAATTTATAAAATGATGTAGACTAAATCACACGAGTAAATTTTTTATTTTTATATTCAAGTCTGAAATTTTCAGGAACTGTTCATGGAAAGTCCAAAAATAATGCAATGTACCTGCAATTATATCAGGATTCGGGTTTTGAATGATTTCAAATAAAAAAAAATTTCTTTGAATCAAGACATACTATAGCCTAATTTGTTCATTTTTCTACTTTTAAAAGAGAATTCATTTTACGGATTTATCAACCGCGTCATTTGTTTATTCAATAATACAATTCAAAAATATGAAAATCTAATGCCTTCTTTCTAGCAAGAAGATTATATTACAACATGAGTACAAAGTTACATCAACTTTAAGAGTTTATAACAAGAATTTGTAGTTAAAAAGAAAAAGGGCCTATGTGTACGTTACCAAAAGAAAACTTTTTCCTGAAGAGTTCAGCCTTTTAAACTTGATGATGACTTTTCAAGGTCACGTTTATAGTTTTACAGTTTTTTGTATATATCTCAGACTGTTTTTTACGGATTTTAATATACCTGGGGTCAAAGTAAAGATCTCTTGAAAATACATTTATTGAATTTTTTCAAAAATTTCTAGCGTGAAATTCAAATTTTTACAGATATTCAAATATTTTAAGTCAAAGATTTATGATTTCCTTCAAAAACTATAATTTTTGTTTTATTTACGTTAATTTTGAGGCCCATGTCCTTCACGCTTGTATCTAGTTTTCTCAACATTCTTTTCAAGTCATCGATTGACTTTGCCGTAACAAACTTATCATCTGCGAACGCTAGCCCACGTACCCTCACTGTCTCGAGATCCACACCTTCTTCGTCAAATAAGGCCATTCTTAGACACTTGTCCATGTAAATAATTAATCTAGAAAAATGTTTTAAAAATTCCAATTTTAGCACAAATGCGACATAAAACTACTTTGCGTTTTTGGAGCATGTTCAGGGCACAGTCCATGAGGGATTCTTGGTTGAGAATTAATTTTTTGTTTGTTGAAAGTTTGATATACTTGGTTTCTGAGCCAAAAAAAAAGAGAATTTTCGCTCGACCAACAAACAAAAATTAGAGTAAAAAACAAACAAAAATGGTAATAAAATTATTGAATTTTTAAGCTAAAAGGCGAATTTTCAACCAAACAATTGAATTTTGAACCAACAAGGTGTCTTTTCACAAAATTGTTAAATTTTCAACAAAATAATTATATTTTGAAATCAATAATAAAAACTGTACAACAAAAAATGAATTCTTTACAAAAGCAATTTTATAGTAGACTTTTCAACAGTTTTATGTCAAATTTGTGCTAAAAACGGTATATTTTAAAAATGTTTCCTGAACTAATTATCCACATGGACAAGTGTTTAAGAATGGCCCTCTTCAACAAAGAAGGTGTGGATCTCGGGACAGTGAGGGTACGTGGGTTAGCGTTGGCCGATGTTAAGGTTATTATGGCACAGCCAACAGAAGACTTGCAAAGAATGTTTAGCAAACTGAATCAGGTTAGATCTCTTTAAAGCAAAAATAAATCTTGGGTTATTTTTAAATTAGAGAAGTTTATAACTTAAAATAATTTTTACCTTAAAAAACATTCATTTTGACGATTTATTGCTTGAAATTCTTAAAAAGCCTAAGGCTTCAAATTTGACACCGTATAATTTAAATGCAAAATTATTTATTTTTTAATGATCGAATATGAAATTAATCAATTTTTTAAATTTTTGGTTAAAAAATGTTTAACTCTGAGAGCTTGCAATTTGAACAATTTAAATCTTTAGAAGTGGATTCACGGAATTGAAAATTTTTCAATTTCAAACGCTATTAATTATGGATTAAAAACTATTCAATTTTGAATGATCCTAATTAAAATAGTACAATTTTTCTAGCTTTGAATTTCGAGTTTAAGAGCCTGATTGTGATTAAAATTAAATCTACCTATAGCTAACTAACTTTTTAGAGAAAACGGCAAACTGTTGATTGGTCGCATTTCTTTTAAATAGCCGCAAAAAAGTCAAATGAAAAAAGCCAAATTTTCAAAAAAGAAGATTAATTTTCTACCAAAAAAAGACGAATTTTCAAACAAATATTTGATTTTTCAAAGAAAAAAGATCAATTTTCAGGTAAAAAATTAATGTAAAAAGAAACACTAATCTTTCAACGAAATAGTCAAATTTTCAACCAAAGAGATGAACTCTCGAATAAAATAATGAATCTTCCAATAATTTAATATATTTTCTGATGAATTTCATGATTCTTTTCAACGTATGTAGTTCAAGGTCAAATAGATAAAATGGGTACATAATTGATGTTTTTCCATTTTGAAGCAATGACTTTCAAATTCATTATGCTGGCGAAGGTGACTTAACTTATTCACAAGTGTCAAAATATTACCTTTTTATTGTTTTTATAAATCTAAAAATATTATAAGCTCGTGTTTTTATTGAACTTTTTTACTAGGGATTTTCCCATTCTTATAGCTTTCTTTTAATTAATATATACAATAGGGTAATCCAAAAATGCATTAGATTTTGTTGTAATTTTCATGCATATCGCGCCGAAATTTGTTTCAAATTTTTTCAAATTTATCAACTTATTTTCAACTTTTCTGTTACAGCTAGGTATTAGTTTGATGTGAAAACTGACTATCGCGGAGTTTTTTTATTTTATTTATTTATTATGAAATCACTTGAAATATTGTCACATTACATGAAATTAAATGATATTCCTTCAAATCCTTCGAAATATTTTATGTTCCGTGAAATCTTTTAAGATCCTTAAAAATTCACTAAAATATCTTATTAAAAGCCCAAAAAATCCTTCAAAATATTTTATTGTAAAATTAATAAACTTCAACGGTATATGCTATTATTCTTGATACATAAATTCAAGCCACTAATTAATTGACACCAAAAAAATATATTGTTTAAAGTAAACAATTAATATCAATAAATTAATTCCTTTAAAGCAATGGAGGAAAAATTTTATTATTCAAAATGAGAACGTCTGGCAATAAAACTTTAAAAAGAAGAACTACTTTTCGAACATGTGTTACCCACTAAAGGTGAATTAACATTTTCTTTGTTATGAAGGTTACTGTGTCAAAAAAGTCGGCATATAAATGGTCAGCCATCAATATTCCGATATCAGTAGAAAAAAAATTCGGCTTTCTGCTTTTTCTGGTATATTTTTGAGAACGAGCATGGCGAAGTTTTTAATCTTTGCTTTGTTGGCACTTCCGGTTTGTAAGTACAAATAAAGAAATTAAATTAATTAAACAAATTATTTGTTATCATGTAAAAAATTTCACAATTTTATTTATATTTGCATATGAAGAATTTACAAGCCTCTCTCAAATTTGAAAATTTACTACTATTTTTCTCACATTGCAAGCACATATGAAGTAAAATATGTTTTCCAATCTGAAATAAAAAAAAAATGAGTATGGATATACAAATGTTTATCTGATCCCGGATTGATTAACTAAAATATGAATTAAATAATAGTTAATTAAAATATAAAAGCGGTATCTTATTTATAAGCAGATATACAATTATATTTTGCTCTTTCACTTATTTTAAAAAATTTTGAAATGTCTTATCACCAGATTTGCTTCGACACTTTTAGAAATTTTTTTATATTTACTTTCAGAATTAATTTTTTAATATAAAAATCATTTGAATTCTGCTGAATTTTAGGAAAATCTTTTTATTATTTGAAACAATTCAAAAAATTTTAAGAAGCTTCTATCTTTTATTTTTAAATCTTCAAAAAGCTACATTTTGTCTCAAATTTGTTAAAATCTTTAGAAATTTCTAATTTGTTTTCAAAATTCTTGCAAAACTTCTAAATATGTGTTTCAAAATGATTCAAATTATTCCAAAAATTTTGAAGAATCTTTTCAAATTAGAAAAAAATTGGTGAAAAGTGTGTCAGATTTGCTTTGACATTTATAGAAATCTTTTAAATTTTCTTTAAAACTTAATTTTTAATTTGAAAAATCGTTTGAAATCCCAGAAATCTTACGAACATTTTTTTATCATTTGAAACTATTCAAAATTTCAAGAAGTTTCTGAATTTTATTTCTAAATCTTCAAAAAGCTACATTTTGTCTTAAATTTGTTAAAATCTTTAGAAATTTCTAATTGTTTTTGGAATTCTTGCAAAACTTCTAAATATGTTCTAAAATGATTCGAATTATTCCAAAAATTTTGAAGAATCCAAATTAGGTAAAATTGCTAAAAAGTGTCCCCAGATTTGCTTCGACATTTGTAGGAATGTTTTTAAATTTTCTTTAAAAATTAATTTTTCACTATAAAAAATTATTTGACATCCCAGGAATCTTAAGAAAATTTTTTATCATTTGAAACCATTAAAAATTTTAAGAAGCTTCTAAATTTTATTTCTAAATCTTCAAAAAGCTACATTTTGTCTTAAATTTGTTAAAATCTTTAGAAATTTTCAATTGTTTTTGAAATTCTTGCAAAACTTCTAAATGTGTTTTAAAATTTTTTGAATTATTCCATAAATTTTGAAGAATCTTTCCAAATTAAAAAAATGGATAAAAAGTGTTTAATATTTTCTTAGAAATTTTTAAAAATTTTCTCCCAAAATTAATTTTTTAATATAAAAATCATTTGAATTTTCTTGAATCTTAGGAAAATCTTTTTATTGTTTGAAACCATTCAAAAAATTTTGAGAAACTTCTAAATTTCACTTCTAAATCTTCAAAAATATACATTGTGTCTTAAATTTGTTAAAATCTTTAGAAATTTCTAATTGTTTTTGAAATTGTCGCAAAACTTCTGAGAATGGTTTAAAATTTTTCGAATTATTCCAAAAATTTTGAAGAATCCAAATTAGAAAAAATTGCTAAAAATGTGCCAGATTTGCTTCGACATTTTTAGAAATATTTTTTAATTTTCTTTAAAAATTAATTTTTTACTATAAAAAATCATTTGAAATCCCCGCTATCTTAAGAACATTCTTTTGTTATTTGAAACAATTCAAAATCTTGAAAAATATTTTACGTTTTGTCCTAATCTCAATTTTTTTTTTAAACAAAAAAAATCATTTGAAATTTTCCTAGAAATCTTAAAAAAATGTTTTAATGACTTGAAACCATTCATAATTATAATTCTTAACAAGCTTCGACTTTTTGTTTTGTAATCTTCAAAAGCCTCCA